>JASSUY010034488.1:0-37735 GCA_032466535.1 Forpus xanthops
CGGCACGTGTGACCAGCATTATATCCTGGGCCAGTGCACGGCACGTGTGACCAGCATTATATCCTGGGCCAGTGCACAGCACGTGTGACCAGCATCACACCCTGGGCCAGTGCACACCATGTGTGACCAGCATCACACCCTGGGCCAGTGCACAGCACGTGTGACCAGCATCACACCCTGGTTGCTCAAAGTTCATAAGCCTTCAGAAGGTTTTCATAAGGGCTAAACCCAGAGATGATCACATGGACAAAGGAGAGCATATAATTGAGTTTGAGACCAACAGGCATGCTTCTGAATAATCAGAGGATGTACAGTGAAAGCAGTCAGAAGATTCTTAGATAAAATTAGAATACATGGAGCTTATTGAGCCAAGTACCTTTTTACTAATAATTTCCCATTATCTTAACTCAGGCTGATAATTTGCAATTACAGTTGTAAAGGGCTTCAAGTGAAAAGCCCTTTTATCAGATGTTTCTGCTGTTGGTCTACTTTCCAAGAGGGAATCAGATCCAGATGAAGGCACAGAAAAGTCCGAATCAATCAGCCCTTGACAAGAACTGTAGCCCTCCAGCAAATCCAAATAAAGCATCTTGATTTAAGAAGACATGAATGCAATTAAGTGAGGAATCCACATTCATTTATTTCCCTTTGTAAATATTGTTTATTTCCTTAACAGGTTACAAAAATGGTGACACACTGAAAACTCAACAAACCTAATCACTGGGCTAACAAAACCTAAGTGATTCCAGGTCCCCCCAAGGGAAGTCAGCTACTCTCAGATCCCCACGCACTGATTGTCCCTGTCAGAGAAGTATTGGCTAACATTTGTTAACCCATAAAAAACACTTTCTGAAAGGGGCATTGAAAGTAAAAACCTTGGCCCTGCGAAGTTTACATTTTTCCTGTGTGAAGCATGCTGGCCCTTTGATTAGCAGCCAAGAAAACAGACTCCGCTCCATTCCAAGTCTTCAAAAATTGTATGAAACAAAACATTAGCAGAGTGATTTTTCCTTGTTTTAATGTGGTTTTCAACATTAGGTTTATTGTTTTGTGGTTTTCTGCATGGAGAGCATATGTTTGCAATATGTTTATAATATTCTGGGGGTTTAAAGCTACAGTATAGGCATTTCAAACAAGAGAACACCCTGCAAACTGAGGAACACTCCAATGAAACAGCAGCTGATGCTTTCATACTCCTAAGCCCCTTTGCAAAATGTACACTAAAGGTAAAACTGATTCACTGTTTCTCACTGGTAAATCAAGTTCAGTCAGACACTGGGTTTAATACGGTATTGTACAAGTGTTCTGTTCTCTCAGGAGTCAGCAATGGCCCCTGGTCCAACCTGCTAGAAGGTACCCATCCTTTTAGCCAAGTCATTAAGCTCTTTCAAACCAAGGACAGTAGAAGTACTCTTTAGGGTTGAGATGATGCCATGCGTTTTTCTGGCCACTAGCAGCTGGGGATACTCAGCACATCACCTAATGCAGCCCCAAAACACCACGCCAGAAAGTCAGGGTGGTAGCAAAGGAAAAACAGTATCAGGTGACTGAAGCCACTTGGGGCACAGATGGAACCAGACACTGGACCACAAGAAGAGGCAGGACAGAGGGGGAGGAAGGAAGAATGAGAGCAAACAACTCCTGAAATAGTGGCTCCAGAGGTGGAAGGAGGAGAACAGCTCATGGAGGAGCTGATCTCAATACAACAATGTGATGGCAATCAACAGGGACTTTTGAAAGAAGACACACAAGGAACAGATAATACCTGTTTGCCTGTAGGCTGGGTGGTTTGGGCAGGCTGAGGTACCTACAAGCCTGCTTCCACTGTCCCCAAAATGAAGTGGCTGTGGCTATCTGCTAAAGCCTGATACCCAAAACTGACACTACAAAGCTGGTGCCTGTTTGGGAAATTTGTCTGCAAGCCGTCTTCAGTGGACAGGAGAGCACTGTAACCCAATAAGTACCAATTATCACAGAGGCACCCATCAAATGGATGTAGCACCATATCCACTACAGCCCACAAACAGCTGTGGAGCGATAGTCAACCATCTATGCAACATGAACACACTAAGCAGAGCAAATGGGTTCCCTGACATTCTAATGTCCCCAAGCTGTGGTCTGAAACAAGCAGACAGAGGAAAAAGTGCTGACATGACTCTTTGAGCAGTCACACACCCTTCCCTCACACCTCCCCCAGATAGCCTGGCTCCAAGGGCTAGCGTCAGAAGAGGAAAGAAGCATTTAATTTTCTAATTCCTGCTTAAATGATTCACGAGGTGCTTTTGCAAATTGGAAGAGAACACCCTATGAATCAGTCAGTGACAAAAATGAATTACATTAATCCATAGTAGTAATACGCTCAGAGTGCTAGAGTTTCAGTAGAAATGAGCTCATTTGTTAAGCTCCCTGCTCAAAGCATATAGGATGGCTTTGTGCCGTAACATTGTCCCAGAAGACAAAGGCCCCCTTTCCTGTTGGAAAAGAGTGCAGCTTGCACACCAGATCTCTACCTTCCATTGCAGGCATTGCAGAGTGGCATCCTATCATTCAGCTGCTTGCTTTCTCATCTTTTGTGCCAGCACCGAGCTGTCACCTACTAATTGTGGCCTTCTCATATCACAAACACTGAATCAGTCAGCTAGAAATGGGCCAAGATCCAAACTCCACATCCAAAAGCAGTGGTCATGGTTACACAGGAAACTCAGACACTTCAGTACAAAAAGAATCAAGCCACTGCCTCTGAAGGTGAGGGTGAACAAACTGCAAGGCAAAATGTAAGAGCAAGACGATCACCACAGCTGGCTTTGCAAAAGCAGTGGCCATAGCCAGAATGACATATGAACATCAGAGAAACACGGAGACTGGGGCTCTGTGATTTAGAGCAAAGTGCTGAAGTGATTCTCAGGCAGCATCACTTTGCTTCATTCCCATCATCCCAACAGCTGAGCCCAAAACCTCTGAAAGGTAAGAACTGCTAACACAGCCGTGCCCATGGGCACCAGGAACTCCAGTCCCTTACCTTGGTTTCAAATGCCTCCCATCAATTTCAAGTGTTTTAGAAACTGGTCGATCCAATCTGTCAGAAAATTTGAAATTAGAAACAAAAAACCCACAGATGCTTTGATAATGTTAAAACAGTTGCAAGGGACCCTGAGGCCAAGTTCAGTGCCTTCACTCCTCCTATCCCATTCTATTTAAATAATTTTCTCTGGAGCAAGTGGTACCTGTAAGAACTAACACTGGCAACCTGAATAAAAGTGCTGCTTCCAAATCCTCTGGAACTTGACTTGACATTGAACAACTTGCACGTTTGTTTCCAACAGCAGCTTCATTTTAAAGAACTGCTGGAAAATTCATGATGGGGTCTATGAAAAATTACAATAACTACTATGAACATGTTCCCAAATGAAACAATGGTCTCGGGCCAATTTCACACTCCTCTCCTTTGCCATGACTGCACATTAGAAATAGAGCAGCCAGTGTGTGTTTCTGCTACATTTTCTCTATCTGCTGCAGCTGGGTAAGCACAGGATGACCTGGATTTTCCCTCCCTCTAGTTTGTTGTGGGGCTCATCACAGCCTAATCACATAGAAGAAAACCCTGATAGTTCCTTGAGGTCTCTCATTTCTGATGCTCTGGGAATTCTGAACTGACTGATGCAATAAAATCTGGTTTTAGAAAAGTAGACAATATAATGCAGGAAAGAATATGTACAACTAAGTGGTCATACAATGCTCTTTTGTCAAGACTAACTTGCAATTTAGAACAAAATAATGCTGTTTTATGAACTGCGTGGGACAGCATACCATAAACTGGAATTGGCTCCCTTTTTCCCTAGTGTCTTCCTAGCATCATGCCTGTATGAAAGCAGACAACCAGGTGCAGCCTGCATGGTACACACACAGCCTCCACACACCTTCACCCTCCTGCACACAACCCGGCTGAACTCAAACTGCCTCCTAACAGAGATACCAGCATTCTGACAATGAAAATATGCACTTCAAGCAATAATTTAGATCCAATTCCATTATGAAAACAGGGAATTTGAGCAAACATTCATTTTTCCATTTTTTTTCACATTGTGTGATTTCACATTCTGCTTCCCTCCAAAAGGCAGCATGTTGCAGTTGACAGCTCCCAGCCTGTTTCACTGAACTGCTTCTTAACGTACTAGCGACTGTGGGAGCGCTTGGGATGTAAAGGATACCATGTTTTGTGTTACACACACACGTCTTGGTTGAGGAAAAACATTTCTCTTGGTAGAACATTTTTCACTGAAAAAATGTTCAATGAAATCCAAGTCTGGGAGAAATGTTGCATGATGTTTTCTTGAGAACACAGGCCCTAAATTTGGGGTGAAATCTGATCTCAGATTGTTCCTTTCTGTCTGCATTTTATTTTGACTGGGTTCACTGGTTTTCCCCATTTTGCTGGGTAGCACTTTTTCAGTTGGCTTTTCAAATGTCCCCCAAGCTTTGACATCCAAATGCCAAAGCAGAACACAGCAATTCTGCAGTAAAGCGATTCTACATATAGAGACCCAGGTTACAAACTTGTATCACCTTCTGAAACTTGTTAAGATCTGTCCTACCTTAAAGCCGTGGTTACAAGTCTGTTCCCTAGACCACTAGAGGTCCACAGAGCTGTTTCTGCTAAAGTAGCAAAGAATGCACAACTTAAACAATAGTTTTTACTCCTCTGACCCTGAAAGTTTCAAGTGTCTCATTTTAAGGGCTGAACTTCTCACCACACATCTGGTTACTTGGATCACTTCACACTCACTTTTAAAAAGCTTCTTCCATTTTTGGGTGTATTATTTGGTATAAGCTCAACCATGAGCAAGTTCGTAGATGACACCTAGGGCAATAGAAACTGAGAAAGACAAAGCAAGCTGCAAAGGAAGTTATAGATATTACAAAAGGCAACTGAACCAGATTTTCTTGGTCATTAGCTGAGCAAAACTGCTTTTGATGTGCAGAGAAGTTTAGCACTATTTGGTACCAAAGTATTCAGATCTCCAAGATGAAAATTGATGCTAATAGCCATAAAACATCTAAGCCAAGAAAGCAAAAATCAACAGTCCAAAGACAAAATAGAATGGAAATAATCAAGAAGCCATAGCCACTTAACTAGAGAGATCTTTTTTGTTCAGGCTATGTCATGATCTCCACTTCTGTTTTAACATAACCAAGTCTTATACTTTTACATGAAGAGATAAGGAACTAGAGAGATTGGAAGGGGAAGAAGAGCTATTCCCAAAAGAGTAAAGCCATACTACAAAGAGAAACTCTAGACAACACTGGGTATTTGAAGGTCATGAAATATTTTGTCAAAACACATCCTTCACTAATATAATAGGCGCTGATGATGAAAATCTTAGGAGCCAAACCCACAGGGATTGATGCCACAGGGCTGTCCTCACATTTCTCTGTTTTGTAGGGTATTTGCAGGATAGGATTCTGAGCTTTCAAAGATCCTCCCCTCACTCTGTGTCCTCCCTACCACACTGCTCAAGTTGTCCCAGTGGGTTGCGGTGGATGGGGTTATACAATGCCACAAATCACATATCTTGACTCCAGGTGCAGAATAAACAGCAGGAGCAGATAAACTTCTATGAAATAAAGATTTTGTTCTCAAACAGCCTCTTCCTTAGGAATACAGAAAGTAGAGAAATGAGAACTAGCCTGCAGGAACAAAGTCCTCATTCTCTATTGACATGAATTAAGACATTCATGACAGTCCATCATCTGTAATACCTCTATGCCAAAGACAAACTAGAGGTAAAACATAAATCCATGCACAAGTTGCAAAACGGTGCCAGGAAGATTAAGCAGGTTTAATTTGAGTGGGATTGGGCAAAAGGGAATGTCACAGACACGCACACATACAGATCTCTTACTCTACCACTTTGCGGCCCTTCTGCCATAAACAGACCCTTCAGAGTCTAATTCCTTTGTTGTCTTCCTAAAACCTTATCACTCACAGCCTGCCTACATAATCATATCTGCATTGAGACTCAACAATACTCAGAAAATCCCTATTAAAAATCATTACCTTTTGCACTCACAGAGCACCTGTCAGGTATCAGAAGAGTTAATTCCTCCTTCAGTAAGAGACCAGGTTATTTTCAACAGCTGCCTTGCTTATAAAACAACACGGGCAATGCATTAATCTTTCATGTTTCCAGCAGCTCTTCAGTCACCGTTATAATTAAAGAGAAGATAGCACAGTTTGTCTTCAAACGTAAGCTTGCCACAGGTAAGCTTTTACTGTTCCGAGGTTCAGAAGTTGTAGCTCCAGGTGAAATGCTCTGCTGGCTTTTACAAAATCAGCAATATCTGCTTGCCAATGCAGAGATCATAGCACTGTCCCGGAGCACAAGAGCTGAAAGGGAAACAATGTAAATAAAGAGATCTGATCCCTTGCAGCCTTCTCACACATAACTTTTCTTGATGGAAAAGCAGCGCTTGCTGTAAGATCGGGCTGAAATAGGAGTATTTTTCATTGTCCAGCTGAGGAACTCAAGTGGCAGCAAACAAAATCAATGGCAAAAATGCAACTGTTTAGAAACAAGTCTCCTCCCCATGTTACAAAAGAACTTTGGATTATTAAAAGCAGAAATTTGATTTTATTTTCTCCTTATCTACAGGACACCACCCTTTAAAAAAGGCAAAAATTCCTCTGCTAACCTACAGCTTCAGTAACATTTGCTTGATCACACTGCTCCTTCCAAGGCAGAGGTTAAGGAGAACGTCTGCAGTGGTAATCGGACAATCTAACAGCTTGGCTTAGGATATGAAGGATAAATGGCAGGAAACTGGAGGGAGAACAGTTTTAGCCAAAACTGGATGACTGAAGACCAAAAACACTACCGTAAATAATTCACAAAGGAACACAGCCAGGGTCTAACAATGTAAAAGCTTAGATCTTTTGCAGGATAGTAAATTAAATGGAGATGTCTCTGATAGCATGAACAGCACAGCACAGGTCACTAATTGCTCGTGTTTGCAGAGACTGAGCACTGGAACATAAGCATATGGTTGGAAGGGTAGTCTGATGACTACAGCAAAGGTCTTGGATTCTATTCCCAATTCTGTGACCAGTATCTTTGGCAGACCACAAAAAACGTCTCCTAATTTATCTGTCTTACTCATTGAAAAGACAGACAGTTTGAAACTCAGGTTCTTCACCTGGCTGTCTGGGGTGTTAAAATCATAGAATAGGAAGGGCTGGAAAAGACCTTAAGAAGTTACACCTCCCTGCCATGGGCAGGGACACCTCACACTAAACCACGTCACACAAGACTCCATCCAACCTGGCCTTGAGCACTGCAAGGGATGGGGCAGTCACAGCTTCCTTGGGCATCGTGTGCCTCACCACCCTCATAGGGAAGAACTTCTTCCTTATATCTAACCTGCACTTCCCCTGTTTCAGTTTGAACCCGTTACCCCTTGCCCTATTGCTACAGTCCCTAATGAAGAGTAGTTAGCAGACTTTAGTGCCTGGAGAAGCTTTGAGAGTGCTAAAATACCAGAAACATCCAATATAATTTAGTGCTATTTATTCAAAATGAAAAAGGGAAAAACAAAAGCATGTGCTGATTCGCAGATCCAGGCCTCCTGACAAACCTCAGAACACAAATCATACAACAAAACTCAGCCGCTGCTGAACTCACGGCAATTAAATCAACTAGCCAGACAAGACAACAGCAGCCCTGTTCCCTCCAGAGGCTCTCCCTCCTCCTGCTCAAAGCCTGAAATTCTGCATCTAGCTTGGACCATGCCAAGAACAATGAAGGTAATGCTATTTCTTATCAAGGTGTAGGATAAATCCTAAAGTCAAGGGCCTGAAGAGTTAAAGCACTATGCCAGCAAATAAATGAGATGGTCTTCAGTAGATCTACAACTAAGTCACCTGGAAAGCACATAACCACATGAACTGTAATACATTCCTGAAGAGCTTTCCCTTCATGGTGCTCCCCTTTTTCAAGATTCCACTGCCAAATCCCCAGGACACAAACTCACCTTTCCAGTAGGACAGCATCCAGCTATGGTGGTGTTCGTACTCTCTCTACAAAAGCTAGTACTCACCAAAATGCAAAGCAGGTATGAGAACTGTGTGGATGCCCCTGTTGCAATTTAAGCCAGTAATTGACTGAGGGTCAGGATGGGAAATAGAAAAAGATTCATTTACTCCATTTTAACACATTGCTTCCTCAACACCTGAAGCAAGGCTAACAGTTTGTTAGCACTCTCTCAGGTTTCTTTTATCCAGTAGATAATACTTTGTGTTTGCAACAAGCAGAGAGGGTGCAGAATGTCAACTAGCCTGCTAATCTGATGATCTGTAACTCATTAAACTGCAGTGAGAATAGCAGATATCCATCCATGCCCTTAAATTAATCCAAAATAAGCAAGTCTACATGGTATTTACACTAGCTAAATTAAGATACTATCAAAGCCATTTCAAGTTAAATATCTACTTGTGGATACCTAAATCTGGGAGGGGACAAGCAGCTCCTTCTCCTTGTCAGAACAATGTTTTTAATAGTCATAAACTAAAGTGCCCAAGTAACAAACCTGGCCAAGTTACCTACACCAGTCACTACATTTCAAAGAGTATTTCCTCTAGAATCACTGTAAATGGCATGAAGAGCCATATCCCCCAAAACTGTGTAAGCAGGGGAAGTACTGCTGTCTCTGATCCATGCATAAGACAAAAACAGCTCTGTGAAATCATCCAGTGATCTTAAAAGGGGTTGGGTAAACTGGGATACACCTGGAGCCAACCACTCTTTTGTCTCACTGGAAGTCAACACACAACTTCAAGTCAGAGGCCAGAGGGTATAACTCAGACCTCTACAGTTTTAAGATTGCATTTACTCAACTCCAATTAGTTCTAACAGCTGCCTCCTTGCAAGCTTCACCCACAGCTTTGTAGCAGGAGGGGAGATGGATGAGGACCTGCTGGGGACAGAACAGGCTGGTCCCCTGAAATGTCACAACACATCACTAAAAGGCCAGGTTGTCAGGGCCAAGTTGGACAGGGCTTGGAGGAACCTGCTTTAGGGGAAGGTGTCCCTGTCCACGGCAGGGGGTTGGAACTGGGTGAGCATTAAGGTCCCTTCCAACCCAAACTATTCTGCAATTCGAAAAGCCACCTTGCCCATCACATCCTAACAGCTAAAAGGCAAAACCATCAATTCACAGCTCAGAGTAAATAATCCAACAAAGGAAACGCTAAGTATGAGACACAAATGCAGTCTGAAAGTATGCAATTAATAGATTATTATTTAATTACAGCAATTAAAACGACAAGGCAGAGCAATAATGTAATTCAGGGATTAACCAACTACGTGCAGTATAAAGGCACAGAAGTGAGCCACCCAGAGAAAGGCCTTGATCTCAGTTTATTGGGTTTGCAAAGGAGAGTCTACAATTCTGACTGAAAATCACTTTAGGTGCAAGGATAATTGGAAAAGTCAAAGGAAGGTTGGAGGAAGCTTTCCCCTGCTTTTTCCTTTTATTTTTTGCCTCTCTCATACCATATTCTGACTTGCCAGTATAAAATCTATGGCAGCTCCAATCATGAGGGGGCTTTGGAGAGGGAGAGAGGGGGGGAGATAGAAGAGAGTTTTATTTGATCAATGAGCCTGGATATTATTGTGTCTGCACAGCCTTGTTTCAAAGCTAATTATTATAAAAGCTTTGGGGAACATTATTTTCAAAATGAAATCTTCTGTCAAAACTTTCATTAATAAGTTCTATTTCTTAGTAGGGTATCATTTTACATAGAGTGCCCAGAGATCTTGCAATGGGGAACAGATTCTTTTTAGATGAAGCACAGTATATTGTTTTAGAATTGTGGTAACTTAGTATTTCAGTTATGTTTTAGAACCAAAAAGGTTCTCAGATTTTACACATGCATATCTAAGAAATGGACTCTCTTAGGCAGGCTTACTATGAGCTTTCTTTGGTGCTATGAACTCAGAAGAGGAGGCAGTGGAAACAAGCTCACTGGATAACAGGAGGAGAAAAGCAAAGCAGAAAAGAGGGAGAGGGGAAAGGGAAGAGAAAAACATTTACTATATAAAGGATCACACCATGACTACTCCAAAACACTTGCAGCAAGACACATTCATGAGAACATTAACAAATCCCAAAAGTTTTCCCTTTTTTTCTGCCCACCATGATGAAATGGCATTAAAGGATTCAGACACCCACCAGACAACGAGGAACCTCACAAGAACAGCCCCATGCAGTAAATAGCAAGTAGTGGCAGTAATTACCCCATTCATCTCGCTCAGACCTTCCTTGCTAACAATACCAGAGAAGGATTTGGGTTTCAAAGACAATTCCAAATTGCCAGCACTTGGTTGTTTGTGCCACAGGAGAAAGGAAAACACTGATATTTTTACAAGGGCATGTAATGACAGGACAAGGGGGAATGGCTTTAAACTAGGACAGATTAAGATTAGATCTTAGGAAGTTCTTCCCTGTGAGGGTGCTGAGGCACTGGCACAGGGTGCCCAGAGCAGCTGTGACTGCCTCACCCCTGGCAATGTCTAAGGCCAGGCTGGACAGAGCTTGGAGCAGCCTGCTCTAGTGGAAGGCATCCCTGCCTGTGGGAGGGGATTGGAACTGGGTGAGCTTTAAGGTCCCTTCAACCTAAACCAAACTGTAAGTCTGTGCTTCTATGCTATCACAGTGTTTCCAGCGACACAGCTACACCCAGATGGATGCCCTCAAGCCTGCCTGGCATTGCCTGCCCCACAGCTCTGCAAGCAGCTGATGAACGGGACATTCAGCCCACCAGCACCTTTCCAGCTGCCCAGTTCAGCCCCGGCATGATCCCTTTGTACTCATTTGCCAGGCAGCCACCAAGCCCACCAAGAGGTCAAGCAGCCTGGAGGCTGGTCACCACACCATTCCTGCATGTCTGGTTCCTGTCAGCTTTGACAGGTCTTCCAAAACAACAAAATCACATGGAGCTGATGTTTGCTTACTGAAAACAGTTCTGTTGGGGAAATCCCGACCGGCTCTAGATGCAAGACAAATTATGGAAGGCTCAGAAGTATTTGTAGCCTAAGGATAAATCCATACTCTCCAGAAAAAGTGGCACAAACACAGCTGACTGAATGTGGCCACAATTCCAGCTGCATTTTTGAGTCATGCTGTGGTTCAGGAAAGTTTCCTCCACCTTCTGCAGATCTGACAGCATCAGAGCAAAGTGTATGAAATGCTGGGGCAGAAAACTCTCAGCTGCAGAGGTCAGGATGTAGAATAAACATCCAGAAACAGGAGGGGAATCAGGAGCATTGTTTTTTATACCCAATACAGAGATTTTTGTATAAAGAATAATCTGCAGAGGCTTTTGAAGCTTTTCACACATGATCAGAGGAGGAGAGGTACTTTAACACCTTACATATGGAACCAATTGCTAGGGATTCCTCTGAAACTCAATACACAGGTTTTATGCACAAGTAACATCTATAATACACCTGCATCCAGGAAAGACATGAGAACCCCTCATGTTCCTGAAGCCTTGCAGAATTATGAATGCCTCTTTGTCCCAAAGTAAGGAGAATATTTATGCTTATCTGGACCAGTGAATGAAACATTCACATCAAAAGAGAAGTGTCCATTTTTGCTGGAATTTGGAAAATCTTCCTTATAATCCCACAAGGTAGCCTTAAAGTACATCTGAAAGTACAGAGTAGGCAGGTTTGCTTTGGATCAAGAAGCTGATCTCTGTCCCAAGGGCACCGAACCGTGCAGTAGTTGCTATGGTACTACAAGTATTGTTGTTTATTAAATACTAGATTAAATAGTCACATAAAATTATTAGCCTGCACACTGGATCATTCCCTGGGAAGGCTTATATTACAAACTGCCTTTCTGGGGAAATTACTTAAGCTTTTCACTTACAAAGTGTTTCAAATCTTAAGCTGGTGTGTTTAAGAGACTCTACTCCTTCCTCTGATTTAAGCTTCTTTGTGCGGGCAGGTAATATAACAAGGCACTTTTACACCTATTAAAAACCTTGTTGCCACTGTTGGCTTCATGCAGTAAGCTCTTCAATAGCTCCAGTATTATCATTATCATGAATGGTCCAGGCTTGGATTACAATTCTTTTACAAAAGGAATGGATGTCTTGCCTTGGGTCACAAGAGTGCTGCAGTAGAAGTTAAAGGTGAAGTGTCAGACTGCATTACCAGACAGAACAACAGATTCCCTTAAAAGGCCAAGCACACAAAAGCTGTCTCCAGAATAAACTTGCTTGATTACAGAAGTTAATGGGGAGATATAAAAACTTTTACTATGCCTCATTTCATTTACCTGCCCTGGCATTTCTATTGCACTCCCTGCATTAGGCAGGGCACTATTACAAAAAATAAGCATAAACACTCAATGGTTGATGAATGAGCCTTAGACCGGCTCAGGAGCAGACGGCCACCCAGCCTATGTCAGCACAACCTCATGAAGGGGGTGACAGTTACACAAAGAGAGAACCTGTCCCTCTGGCTCATGCTACCCAGGAATTCCTGTTTTCAAGAGCCTACCTGAGCTGTGGGTAGAGCAATACCAGATTACAAACGAGGTGGTGTATCTTCTAGAGCTGACCAGCAAAGAGCACCCAATTAGATTCTGAAACCATAACAGTTCCTCTCCATTTGACGGCTTTCACCAGAAGGTGACTTCGAAAAACAGACAATGGAAGACCCCGATGGGATAAAAGTGAATCATACACAGATATCAGCACAGATAATTGTGGCTGCTGAACAAAGACGCCAGATTTCAGCAGACTGTGCTGCTTTTTTTAAAGTTGTCTCCAAGGAAAGGTCAAGCTAAGCAAAATGCTATTAACATTAAGCAAGCGCAGCTGTAGATAACAGATAAGAGCAGTTCTGAGGATAGTATTTGGCATATATTACACTGCTTCATCTGTTTTTCCTGTACCCCCATAAATGATGACAGAACTCTTCTCTGCAACAGTTCCCACAACCAAAGGCATTGATCACTGGAGTTTCCAACAGAAAAGTAAGAGGAGCCAACACTGGCTCCAAAGAAAACAAAATGTGTACCAAACTTACAGGGAAAAAGTCATAAAATTCCCATCAAAAATGCCAGTAGGACTGAGCAGATCGACTGCAGACAGACCTGGAAAGCTTACTGCTGAGCTCCCCTCTGGAGCAGGGGTGTAACAAACCAGACACTGCACAGCTAAAGTTACAGAACCAAATACTCTGTCCTCCAGGCAGGAGGAGACAGGAACAGCCCAGGCATTTATCACAGCAGCAAATGCAATTTAACATCAACAGAAAGCTTTCTTCCTTGCTTGGGGTCCTCGGTTGACATTCAAGCCCACAGGCCCTTTGCCCATATCCTCCTGAGGTTCTTCTTTGGGGTAACCTCAAATTACCATTTCCTTGGGATGAACACCACACTGCTCCAATTCAACACTCCCTATACAGCCCCCCCCAGGGAATGGGGCTGTTCCAGATGACTACACAGATGTGGAAAACAAACTGGAAGATGGGAACACCCATGCTCAGAGATGACAAGACTCACAGGAGCCAGACTACAAACACTCTAAAGAAGTTCAAAACAGACCATTACACAGCATCTTTGCCTCCTGTAGAGAAAGAGCCATCATGGAAGTCTTGGTGCCAGACTTATCTAGTCTGTTTTACAGCTCAGTTTGAAGAAACTAAATTTTGTTGTTTATCCTTACAGTGACTATCAGGGAGAAGCAGTTGGTTGTAACATTGCTATTTTACAGATGAACAAACAGATAAAGATGAAAGTTAACATTTTCTAGCATGGAAAATTAAATTGGGAACTGCAGCAGGTGTCCTCAGCTTGGGATGTCTGAGCAGGAACAGTGGCAGCGGGTGATGGTCCGTTGCTTAAGGCTCTCCCTTCCCCATCAACAGGAGCCTTAGTGGAAGCTGCCTGGATTGAGCAACCCCCAAACCAGACAACCCATAATTATTGACTGCCTTTGAAGAGCTGACCTGAGCAGTCTGGTCCATATCACACATGGAGCTGGCTGCAGAGCCACAAAGCAGAACTCAGGGGCCTCTGTTGCACAGCTCACTAGCAGTGCCGGGCCACAGTATATTCCGAACTACATAAGCAAGCTCTTTGGATGTCTTCTGAGGAACACTGAGAGCAGGCAGCAACTTTAAGCTTGATTTCAAGTTTTAATGTCTAGCTGGACCCTTTCCATCTTCTTCCATTTATCTTTCTGAAAAGATGAATTCCTCCATTTAGTTTTAATCCTATTTCTCTCTTGGAGCTGCCAAAAAATCAAACCCAGTTCACATTAGACAGCAGTTGATTGCCTTGGGGTTGAAGCAGCAACCCAACCGAAACGCAACACTTACTACCCTCTGCCTTCTCCTGCCTCCCAAAGCTGCTTCGGCTGCTGCTGGGCAAGAGCTGGCTGTCTGCCTGCCCCTGACCCATGGAGCTGCAAGCACAATCAGGCCTCCTTGGTATCAATCAGACCTGAGTGCTTGTTCAGAGGCAGCTGCAGTCCCAGAGCCAGCACAAATAGCAGAGCAGCAGCTATTTTATTTACAACCTGCTGACAACAGAGTGGAAATTGATAGAAGCTGCAGGCAGCAAGTGACTCCCTGTCTGTCAGCACCAAATGGCAGCTCCTGCACTTACTCGCTGGACAGGAGCTCTCTAACTATTTCTGGCTCAGCCCAATACACACAGGGGTGCTGCTGGTCTCTGCCATGTTTCTATTTATGCCACAGTTCTATGCTGGTGCTTTCCCACTGCCTTTGGCTGAGATGCTTCTGAGTCACAGCAGTGAGAACCCACCACGACCTCCCACAGACATGTATTTACTGTACATATGCACGTGTTGGACATACTGTACCTTCAAACTTCACACAGTACCAGATGTCAATACAGAGCACATTGGAACAACCTGATTCCATTCAGAAGGTATGGACTGATGTTGTATTTGAAAGGAAAGGGCTTATCTACCCAGAAGCTCAGAAAACCTGTGTTGTCTATAAAGTCTGACCTTAAAAAGGAAATGAGATAAACCATGCTGAACCCTATATAGACATGTTTGCACTGTAAATGGCTATCATTCAGTTTCAGCCATTTCCAAACAATAACAAATTAAGGTTGATTCAATCCTGAAGAAGAGTGTTTATATGATGATCTAATGCAGCTTAATTAGTATCTTTAATCAGTTAACATTATCTAGACAAGGCTTCATACAAGATTCAATAGCTAGAGTTTCAAATACATCAATATTGTTACTTTTAGTCCTGGGGGGGAGATTTGGGAGAGGGTAGTGAGAAATCACATTAACTCCAAAGATTTCAGGCTAAAGGCTATCAGTTGCCCAAAAAAGTGTCAAAATCCTCAACTCATATGTGCACAAAGAGATAAAAACATGAAAACAGAGTTAAAATACGTCTACACTGAGATTTTAAATCAGACAGAACTTTTTTTGGATGTAAACAGCTTAAAATAAATGAACTTTATTCCCTACCCTAAAAGTTTGAAATTGCCTTTCAATCCTCTCCTTATACTACTCCCCAGGTAATGGTGCTGAATCCCCTCTCGCTTCTGGAGGTGCCTAGCAGATTCATCACACCTCTCACCATGACCATCTGGTATCACACCATGATCTCCAGCTGTCTGCTGGCCCTCACCACACTGACCTCAGCACGCTGAGGCTGGAGCAGAGGGAAGATGTGGTGCTGGAGGTCAGTGACAAGAACCACCCCTGCCTTCCATCACTAGATGCAGCCCAAGGGATCCGCTGGGTGGGAAATAAGATACCTGGAAGGCATCACCCTCCACCAAATCAACCCAGCTTATATGACCTGTACTGTCCACGAATTCACTGTCATTGCAGTCCTTATAGCCAGCCAATGTGCATTGTGCACCTTACCTGGCTTCCACCTGCTTCAAAGCGACATGAGGCCCCTAGATAATATCAATCAGCCATGGTATCATATCTATCAGTCCTCAACAGCTGTCCAGGATACACCAGGGCATGTAAAACTGGCTCTGCTTATCTGCGTCAAGGAAAACAAGCTGCATTTTAACTTCCCTTCTGCAAGATCTACGCAAGGCTTTTTTTAAGCTCTTGGGCACATACCTAAAAACAGTAATCATCAGTCCCTGGAAAGGTGATACTCTTTGTATGACAACAGTCAATCCTTAGCTCTCATCTTTTTCATTCAGACTAAACTCTAAATCTCTCTGAGGCTGAATTCAGAGCAAGGTGATTAAGATGGGCAGAAGCATAGACCCTTTCAGAACCACAAGAGCTCTGTGTGAGTGAGCCCCAATTCAACCATGAGATGCACCATTTTAGAGCCAGGATAACTTCTCTGAAATCAAGTCACTTAGGTATAGGCTCTCAAACCAGACACAAAGTGACTTTAAACACAAGAAATGAGCCTACACTGAAGGAATTCTGAAGAAAATGGTTTTCCGTAATCCTTCCAGTTACCTGCTGTGAGATGAGCAGCTGCAGCCACAATGTCATCAACATCTCAGTGAAAAGACAGTGATAAAAGAAAATCAGATAACTCCAAATTCCTCTGCTGGCATCCATCCCCCTCTGCTCACATAAGGGCAAGCACTGAAGGACACCACAAGTGACATATACCTTTCTATGAAAGGTGGCTGTGGCAATTGCTGTCTCAAACAGAAGCAAATCCAGCAGTTTCAATTCAGTTCACTCAGACTTTTATTGGCATAAGCAAAATTATGTGGACAAAACCACCCACAACTGCTCTATGATTACACTGGGTTCAAATCCAACAAGCCCCTTGTGAAAACAAGTTCCTCATGTGTTACCAGTCTCTTCCACATCGCAGATCAGTCAGTCAGATTTAAGCTGTTAGCAAAGAGAGAGGAAGATGTTCTTAATCTCTGATTTGATAACTCTTAAGATGCTAATCAGAGCAAAGAGACAAACTTGCACTTGATCCCTGGAACTTGTGTTAAATCAGTTGTGACTGATGCCACACTCACACTGAAAACATGAGCTACACTGCAGAGGGTGTGCGATCCCAAACAGAGAGCAACATGTCAAATCTGCTGAACCAAGAGAGATGAAAGCCCTGAGTACTACTGAAGAAAGAATCCAAAACAACCAAACAGTTAAAAACATTTATGGAGCATACACAAACTTTCCATTAGACAGCTGGTTCCTTACTTGGGGAAAATATATACATTACTAATAGGAATTATATCCTATTTCCTTTCTACTGCTTAAAACATACAAACAAATTATATTTCAGACTAAAGACATATTATTCATGGATCTTTTACTTCACTGGAATTTATAGTTCAATTCCAAACCTGTAGTTTTAAATGTTGGCTCTTTTTCTAAGTAGTTCAACAGAAGGGGGTCCCAAGTCCCCTTGCTCCTCCTGCTAGTAAGGAAAAAACCTCCCTGCCAGCTTCCACAGGAACTGGCGTACATCACAAGCCACTGCACTGCCTAGACATGACTTCTCACATCACAGCTGAAGTAAAATAAATCGACATGCACACATTGCATAGAGCCTTTCTTCTCTGAGCCACACACAGCTGGTGTTAAACTGGTGGTACCAAAGCATGGAGGCCGAAAGAACTAAATGCAGCATCCAGCAACTAGGTGAAATAACACTCACAATACAGTGTTCAAAGAGAAGGAAACCTACTACCAAGCTATTACTGCAGGAACCTGTAGCTGAGCAGGGCATGGGCTGCGGGAGCATCTCTTAAGACAATCAGGGAGCTCTTGCCTCAGGCAGGGCCCCAGCCACAGCCTGGGGAGGTTCTGGAGCATGGCAGGGATGGAGCAGAGCACAATGCATGCCACTGAGGGCTCCCAGCCAACTCGTGGAGATTTTGGCTGAGAAAACAGTGGGCTGGCACCTTTTAGCTGTGCAAGAAGGTCTGTAGGAGCAGGCTGCTACCTCATTCCTGGAACATGTGTTCAGTCACCTGCAGGTCACATACCAGAAGGCTAAATGTTTGGCTGGGTAAACTCACCACATCACACATACCTCTGGAGAAGATGTGTACCCAAAGCACAAGGATTAACACGTTCCCACAGGGAAGACAAACTGCGTTCAGCCCAACCCCAGGCAGGGAGCTTTCTCTGTTGGAGTTAGCAAAGATATCAGTCCTCTCAGAGGCCCCTGTGCCTCCTCCTGAACCTCTGGGCTGTTACACAGACCAGTTTCTCTCCCTTGGCAGGTCACAGGAGCAGACACACGAAGATGGAACTTGATCTAAGAGGTTCCACTGTCAGAAGCTACATTAAAGTCCAGGGGAGTGTTCTATTGTCACCCTCTTGAGGTCCCAGTGACTGGTTTCTCTGTCTGCATTATGTCAGTTTATTTTATAGCAAGAAGGAGTGGAAATAAGTACCATCAAACTAGCCCTGCCTTTCCTCCCCCACGTTCCACATAAGAAAATCCCTCAATCCCTTCAAAACAAGCTGAAGCTTATGCCAAACCTAACAGAGCTCATGCAGACATTGTTATCTTTTGAAATGACACCTTCAATTTAATTATCTCAGAGATTAAATCATCTCCAAACTATTAAGCAAAATAACTCAGTGGTGCCAAAACACTTCATCACAACATGACTTTTTTTTTTTTCCTAGCCTCCCCTTTAAACCTTCTCTCTGCCTAGATACACAGAATGGCAGAAGCCCACAGATATGCACTCACACCAAGCCTCTGCAAAGCCAATCCTGCCAGCACAGCTTAAGCCTCCTACTTACCTTAAGCCTGACCTCAGCTCTGCTAGTGCAAATTCATAACAGTTCCAGGGGCTTTCAGAGGCAGGAAGGAACCAAATTTAACACACTGGATTGTGAGTTGTGCAAGTAAGAGGAGTACCTCAAAGTGCACCAGCTTCATCTGAGAAAGTCCAAGAGGAAAATCAAGCTTCAAGAGCCTCCAGTCTTGACTGCTTTGCCTACAGCTCCCTACAGACACATCCTGCTGCCTCACTGCATGCTGCATTTCCCAGTCCAAATCTGTACCAACTGGTGTTTCCTATGCTTGATTATATACACTCTTCTGTACCTACTCCCCTTGTCCTGCTGTGGTCTTGGAAGTCACATTTCCCAGCCACATTGGCACTGACCAGCCCAGAGATCACCTTAGGCATAACACAGTTCTAGTGCTTGTTGAACTGGGGATGCTAAGTGCATAGCCAAAATAAAAGCATGTTCCTCCCTTTCCTTCTCCTCACACATACATGGATACCTGCTTCAGCAGAGACACAGAGGGACAGTTGAGTAATCAGCACCACCACCCTACAGCAAAAGCCAAAGATGACTCCTTGGTCTCACTTCAAGTCAGGGAAAGTATTTGCCAAGAAGGAATGATTATTCCAGCCAAGCTTGCTAGAACTACAGTGTCCTTTACCATATGAAGGTATGTGGAGCAACACAATGAACTTTCTGAAAGAGCAAGGAAATAATTGCAAACTTCTGGCTGCAGGGATCAGATAGGAGTGCCACACAGCCTCAGAAATAGCTCACTTGGCCATTACAAGCCTCTGAAACAAAGTATGCTTCTCTAGAAATTATTTTTGAGCAATGACAGCCAACTGATGGACCAAGGATGGGATGTGAACCAGAAGCCAGTTTTACTTAGACTCCAAGAAAGCCAGTTAGCGACCAAGTATTTGGGGCAACACACACCCCAACATGCACTGCAAAGACCCACACAGGTCCAGCCTAAGTGTATTGCACTAGACTACCAGCAGTACTACACAGAGGTGGCTTGATCTTAGGAGAAAAAGGACAGGGGGATAGTTTTATGTGACAGTTCTATGATCGAGCAGCTTCCATCACTCAGATACCTGCCATTTTTGTTCCAGGGAAAGCAAACACAAACTAGATGGAGGCATAAACCTGAGCAGCACCAGTATCTTCAACAGACCACCTGCTTATAAACCACAGACAGGTCACTTGAGCTGCAGTATCCCCATGTCCCAACTTGCACAGCATGTTTTTCTTGCATGTAAGAATATACTCAGCATGTACAGTATGCTATTCTTACCTCCTCTATGTAGAGGCACACATCATTCCTCTTAAAGATCTCTTAAATGTTATGATAGAAGGACAAAGTGTGGCCATCTAGACTCTCTACAGCAGCTGCCTGCCTCGAGTGTCAGCCAAGAAGACAACCTGCAATAGGAAGTGCCAGGAAGAATGAGATTTTGAAATGGGCTCTCAGATGCTTCAAAAGGAAAGCATAAGCCTCCATGCATCAGACAGTAACAGAACTTACTCTTTGATAAGGCAGTTCTTGGGCAGCACAATCTACCTGCTTGGCTGTGCTTTGGTAGGTTTATCTGCTCTGATGCTCTGAGCACTGGACTCAATTGTGGTAAAAAGTTCTGAACCTTTTGAACCACGCAGAAACTTGAGTTGTGTTTGTGCCCTGTGACACTGTGACCCACACATGGTATTCATATGCAAACACACAAGTTCACAGCTTTGGCATCTTTTAACTGAAGCAGACAAGTAAAGTTCTTGGGTTAGGGACTCTGTTCTGTGTGTATAGCACAACACAGCCATGGGACTGTCATTCACAGCTCAACTCTGCATTCTCCCCTCCCTCCTATCCTCCAGTATTCCTATGCCTTGGCAAGAAAATTAACTGCTTGACTGTTCTGGTTACTATTTCATATTCTGCTCTATCTCCTCTCACAGAAGAATGGTGCTGAGATGCCTGGAGAGGGATAAGAGCTTGTCACTTCTATAACACTTTGCCTTTTTAAAAGCTTTAACATTCAGTTCTCTGGAGTCCTGGAAACATCCCGGCACAGGAGACTTGTGTGCTAATGGCATGACACCCTATTGGATTTAACTAACCTATGGTCCTATGACTGAGTGCCCGTGAGAGAGACTGGGGAGGAGAGGGAGTAAAGAAGAAAGAAACACTATGTCAAGCCTAAGAACTAACCCATCCAAGTTATCAGGCTGCTCGAGTCAGCAATTTGTTTTAACATTATTCCCTCTGGTTTTACATCTCAGTTACCCTTAGCAACCTATTCCCAAACTCCCTGCACTATTCATGTGCTTAAACCCAGTACATACTAAGGAAAAGAACCTGGGGCTGCAGCTAGCATCATTGTTCCCCTACAGTCCTCAAACCTCAAGATTGATGCCAGACACATACCAGGCAGAATGGGCTACAAAGCAGGGAAGTGGGACAGTGCAAGAAAAACTGTCTCCCATAAGATCCTGCAATTAAAACAACAACAAAAAAAAAAAAAAAAAGAAAAAAAAATATACTTGATTTTGTCACAGTTTTTTCTCTTGAAAACCTTCCTGCAGGTTTAGAACAGGACGGTCTAACCTAAAACTCAAAATTCCTGCTCATGGTCTTTCTTCTTCCCTGCAGAAGCTAATCTAAAATCATGTGTGGTCCCCCTGACCCAGCCTGTTGCTCCAGTGTCCTGCTCCACCGCACAGTGACTATCTGGCACAGGCCAAAGCTGACACAGTATTGCAGCGGAGAGGATATGTGGGACTGTGCTTCCATCGTTCTGGGTGGGATTTTGATTCACGACTAGAAAAAGCAAAAGGAATAGACTCCTGTGGAAGCTATCAGGCAAGTAGCCACTGCCAATTCCTCCCCAGATGATCACACCACGAGCAAATTGCAGTCAATCTCCCACTTCCAGCAGGCCTTGTGTCCCTGCTTCCCTCACCACCTGTGAATGTCATCTGCTGCTCCAAAGCCATTAACATCATGAAACAGGGAAAAGCCAGTTAGGGCTTTTTCATTCTTTCACCCAGAGCTGGCACACAGTTTCAATACAATCAGATAAACAGACTCAAGCTGCAGCCCTCTACTGCCACAGGCAAGGAGGTATGTATCCATCATAGCTACTCCTCAAGTGGTTCTTTTGTAAGTGGACTTCCTCCAAGACTATTGGGGTCATCTTGTACCCACAGTCAAGGATAGGCTGTTAAGGTGGGCTACCACTTACCTGTCCAACTTTCTGAACAAACCAAGAGTGTAAGAGTCACAGCCTCCCCTACCAGCATCCTGATGATCCTTCAGCTCACCTTGGACTAAGAATAAATTGTCTTTTTTTCTCCTTGAACTGAGAATAAATTGGTTTTCTTCCTACTAGTTTTCCTGCTCTTTTTACTCATCAATTCTGCAAAGAGTGACCTGCAAGCAAAGCACAACAACTAACACACTGAAGATATTCAGCAAAGTTTAGGATACGTTGTGGTGTCCAGTTACAAAGTGGCATAAATTACATCCTGGAATACATTATGTCCTGCTATGTTAGACAAGAGGAAATGTGGTATACAATGAAATAAAAGACATCCTGGAACCTATTACGTACTCAAAAGACAAAAGAAAGGACATTATAGGATCGATGTGGCTAATAAATGATGTGTTGGCATCTCTTTTCTACCAAGATGTGGATTAACAACAGATGTATTACACTAATGTCTATTTGTACACTAATCTAAAACAACTGCGTTGCTGTTGCAGACAAGAATTTGATAAATGCAGCCCCCATTCCAACTCCATGAGTCCTGCTGAGCTTTAGGAAAGGTGGGGAGAGGGGTGAGCCACTCCCAGAGTTTCCCTTTCCAGAGTTCAGGCACTTGCTCTCACCTATTTTTCTCACTGGCCTGTTCTCTGCAGATTTCCATCTACATAGCTGGGATCCTGAGAATCCAGGGAAGGGAAAGGGCTGCCCTGCACTAGCCCAGAAGCCTGCAAGTCAGCTACAGGACACCTGGGCAGTAAGGACTACTTGGCATGTCAAAGCAGTCAGAGCTTTTGAACTCCAGAAGCTGAAGGGTTAAATCCTGGAGCTGAGCAGTTTCCAAAGTATCACTTTCCTCCTTCACAAGCCAACAGCCCTCCTGCATTTACATAAGGCCCTCCAGGGAAGGCAGCTGCAGAAAGCATGCCTTCCTCAGGTGGCTGAGGAATGGGAGACACTGCTGGATTTACCCTCTAGTTCCTTCCCACAAAGAGCAGCTGGAGAAGCTTTAGTGGCAGTTTCCAGACCACTGCGCAGTCCCAGGTTGTGGCAGTTCATGCGCTGCCCCTCCACTGCAAGAGGCAAGCACAGGAGAGCAGCCTTTGCTGCTCTAGAGACCTGGAGAAAGATGGCAGGTGAGGTGGAGACAACCCTTCACCAACCACCTTGGCAGCAGAGGTGAAATTCAGTTTAGTACCATCTCCAGAGACCCTTCTTCAGGTAGCGCTACTGTCTATAGCACATGCAGAACAGAAGGCTGTCCACAACATAAAATCACAGAATGGTTTGTATTGGAAAGGACCTTAAGGAGGAACTTAAATAATCTAGTTCCAACCCCCTGCCATAGGAAGGGACATCTGAGGTTTACGGTGTCATGCCAAAGATAAGAGAGGAAACAACTACCTCCCGTTCCTTCTCCCATTTCCTAGGCTTCCCTAGGAACCAAAGTGCTTATTCCCTATTAGCAATGCAGAAGGGGCAAAAAGGTGTAGAGAACAGAGGGGTTTGGAATATCTGATCCTGTGGACAGGGACACCTTACTGGCACTCAGAAGCAGTTGTGGATGATGGCACTGGTGCGAGCTGCTGTGCACCACCAAATGTTGGGTATACAACAGCACCCAAGGCTGGGAATCAGAAGGCACATGAGCCTGGCACACCAAAGCTGTCTGCTTGGCCTACTCCTCACCCAGATTGTGTCTTAACTGCTACAAAGGAACAAGAACAATGGGTCTTGGGAGAGGAAAAAAATAAACAGAAGCATAAGGGAGAAGAAGGGAAAGGAATGTAAAGCTGGCTAGCTGAGAAAGCCTGGGTGAATATATGTGATCCTTCCTCCCCAGCCAGCAGAGGCTTGCTCTGTGAAAAAGATTTTGTCTAAAATAAGTTGTATTTGCTTCCAAACCTAGTGCAAATATGTCACCAGTCACTCACAGCTCCACTGCAGGAACTAGCAGAGACTGTAAGAAAAGGTGATAGGGTCTGTCTCCACATTGTCCATAGTCTGGCTTATTGGTATGGCCAAGAGCACCACTTGAACAACAGTAGGACAGTCCCTGTAAAGTTTGTGACACAAAATGCCAAAAATGGGTTGTCAGCCGTCACACAAGCGTGATGAGCACAGAGCCAATAAACAAATGTACCCACAGATGTCACATACATTTTTGTATGTATATTTAGAAGCTTATATTAATGGAAATTGTTATTCTGTGATAGGCACCACAACTATCTATTCAAGATCCGTGTCACAGCAGGTTTTATGTGGTACTCCAGCCACTGCTTTATTTTCATTATGCATGTTTAGTTCACAACCCAACATCATCCCAACCATCACTCAAGCTAGTCCCATAGTTACCCAAACTTTAAACCTTCTAGAGGATATTTCTATTAAAAAAACCCTCCTTGAAAAACTCCCAGTGATGATGCTTAAAGAGATGTGCTTAAGAATGTAATGTGAAACAGAACCTCTGCTTTAAGAGATTATCTGTACACATGCACTTGCTAAAGTCCATCTCCAAGTAGAAAGCTGCAGAATAGGCGTGTTCTCCACACACATCATCTCTCTTCCCCTTCCCATAAAAATACTATGAAAACTGAAGCAAAAGGGAATCTCATATCCCAGCCATGGTCTCTGCCTAAGCTGCTCTGGTTCATATTTTCATTTCTTGCATTTCTTCTACTTTCCTTTCCCTGGATGTATGTCAATGCCCTTAAGGTGCTGAAAAAGCTAAGTTACTCCACATGGAGAAGAAATGGGAAAATTCTCCAACTTCCACAAGGTTCAATATTCCAGAACGGCATGAAGTTTTGCTTCCTGCAGCACTTCAGCACTTTGGAGCAAGTTAATTTTCCCTGGGACAATGGGATTTGCAATCATTTGTTTGACACTTGTTTGAAGAAGGCTCACATCGACCCTGCCAGTTATGTGATGAGAATTCTACCTAAGAAACACACACAGTGGTCTCAGTGGAGAATCCTCTTTGTTGGCACATAGTCAGGAGAAGGGTAAGCCTCTGTTGGCAGCCTTGCTGCTGAGGCAATGGACTGAGCCATAGGCTCTCACTACGTGGGACTGTCACTAGCGGGCCATATCCAATGCTACTTAGGGCTCAGAAAGTTTTGCTTTAGGGGCATTTGAAACGGAAACTCCAAGAACAAAAGACAGAGGATTTTAGCATACACAAGCAGCAGGACCAGAACCCACCACCCATGGAAACTTTCTCCAGTGTAGAACAGTTCCTAACAAAGCATAGGACAGAACAGGATGACAGCAAGACTCTTGCCTGAAGCACCAACAGTTCCATAACTATTATCCAGCTCCCATGCACCAGCAGCCTCCACTCCTGTTCCCATCAGCCCAGGGAAGGAGACAACCACCAGCTGAGTCTGCAGCCTCCTGCCCTTGGATCAGCCTAAGAGAGGGACATCTCCATATTCCACAAAAGGAAGCAAGCATCACCTGGATCAACTGAACACAAAACCAGGCTCCAGACTTGGAAAGATGTGATAAAAGAGGAGGTGGAGTGAGAAGATATAGGGATAGCAAGGGACAACACATGGAAGAATCTACAGAATCCTGCCCCAGGCTACACAGTTCCTGGCTGTAGCCCCTGTTTCTGAGTACCAAACACTTCACATGACTTAAGACCCTGGCCTGGGTGCTGCTATGGAGCTGGATCTCTGCTGCTTTCCATCTGTTTGTACTTGAACTGGTCGAGAGTCTCGCAAAAGAAAAAGCACCTCTAAAAAGCCATGAACAGGGGAAACCTGGGACGCTGCAAGTGGATAGCCTAGAAGCAGAAGTGAGGACAAACTTTGGCTGACAGCATTTAGAGCTGTAATATGTTTATATTACATCTCCTCCTATGTTTAATAGCCATTAAAAATTAAACATACACACACACATATATATATATAAATAAAAGACCCAAAAGCTCTTAACCAAAGACTTAGGTTTATCATAGAAAGGCCCAAAGGAATGCTCTGGACCTGGGGAGGTCTTGAGCATTCATTCAATCAGAAGCTGAAAAAGGGCCCTAAGGCCATCTCAGCCTGTGCAATGGACTGGAAGGGTGCAGTGGAAGTATTAATTGCTCAAGTACTCTTAACACAACAAAGTATCCCAGTGGGAGCAGCTATTTCATGGTCTTGCTACAGTCAAGGGTGCAAGTGCATAGAAACAATGCAGCAAAAAGGTTATTTCCTGCTGACAGGGACAAAAAGGCCAGGAAAAAAAACCAATGGATGTAAGTGCATCCAAACAAAAACAAGTCTTGCTATGATCCAGAGAAGTGGGACAGCAAGAAAGGACCTAGGCGAATTGAGATTTTCTGATCACAGGCATCAGGTCCAGACAGGAAAGTCATGGTTCCAGCACAGATCTAACATCTATATGGCCTATAGGAAAGGTGACTTGAGTGTTGTAAAAGCCACGTACATGGGAGTGAATCAAGGCTTATGGCTTGTCCACCTAAGTCTTATATATCAAAGAAAAGTCTTCCCTTCCTAGTTAGCACACTGTCAGTGTGGACACTCAAAGACCACAGAAAAAGACCTCTTGTCTCTTTGGAAGCAAGAGCATTGCTATGTGCACTGAAAACAGAGTGAAATAGTTCTTCAGTGTATCTCAAACCTGTCCCTATGGCAACACGAACAGAACAACTTCTGCACCATCGACTGCCATCACTGCTTGCTGAGTATTAAACAGTGTCTCCAGAGACCTGTAGTGTAGACAGCTTCCAGGAAACAAAGTAATGTGATTATGGGTTAGAAAAGATCATGAGAGGCCCAGGTATGGCAAGAGTTAGATCCAGGCACAATTACTGGCCTGAAGCAGAAGCTTTACCCTCAAGGGACACACAGATGGAAGAGCCATCTCCCTGGACACCTGGAGAAAGGAAGGTGCTCCTCAAGTGAAGAGAGGCATGGTACCTGGACTTGCAAGCAAAATCCACAATAGGCATCCACACAGACATGAAAGAAATTCTGGATGGCAGCATGCTATAATGGAGATGACTGAAAAAAAGCTTACTGTGAGAACTGGAGACAAAATACCAGTTAAAGCAGAAAAATATTCTTGCCAAATTCCTTCACTTGAGGACTCTGTAATTAGGCCAGGGAAAGCACAACAGAATCTGCTATAGAGAATAGTCGTGCAGCAGTTTGTTAACCCAACAGGCCTCTTCCATGTCCAAAGCCTGGATTTCAGAGCAGGTACCTGACATGTATGGATTACACCAAGTGGTAAGCCAACAATTCTGATCTCATCATGAAATTAAGCCCAGGCCAAACGTGGGGGAGCCAACAGACTTGCTAGACCCTTGTTAGCAGGGGAACACTCCCTATGAAGCAGTGGAGTTAGGCACAAATAACTGATGGTGGACAGGACATGAGTGACTTCTGCATATCCTGTTGTGGGTAGCACCTGCAACAGCTGTCCTCTAAGCTTGCAAAGTTTCAGTCCCCAGGTACCAGACTGCCCATAACATCTCAACTACACTCCACGATTCACATGCAGAACAGCAGCAGGGACTCTAGACAGAAATTCGACTACCATAACCACAGGCAAGCCTACTGTAAATAGGATGCAAATATGACTCATGCAACCCCACTAGGGACCACAGGGATGTTGCTGAGACTGTAAACAGGGAACATTTGTGAAAAATCAAGCATCAGGGCACCACTGTGGAGTTCTCTTTCCCCTATCATCGCATAAAACAAAGCTACCCAAAATAGCAAGCCAGTTTTTGAGAAGATTGCTGTGTATCACCCCTTGTGTAACCTTGTCTGAGTCATGACTGGACCCTGGAGTCTTCCTCTCCAGTTCTGGGCTCTAAGTAGATGGCTACGCTGCTTCCCTTGAGACCCAGTGAGGCAGAAATAGGAAATGAAATGGAGAACAGGGAGGAAATTCCATCTCCCAACACAAAAAAATTAAGAGGCAGGCACAGAATTCTCCTGCTAAGAGGTAAAGAAATACGAATGCGAGAATGAAGGCTAAAGACACAGAAACATCTTGTTAAACTTTTACAGTTTAACCACTGAACAAGCTACTTTCTCTCCATAATTTATACCTGAATTGTGTGTCTAGACATGACATCATTTTAAGGTATGCCTTGTGTTCTGTGGTAAGTTTACAATAACCAGAACTTATAATTGCTGTGGTTCAGGTCAGCAAAAGCGGAAAAAATATCCCAAGCCCCTTCACAGCAGCTGTTCTTAGTAATGGGTTTAGGCTGTTGTTTTCTGTCAAGGAGACAAGGCCTAGCAAATGCTGAAAGCCAACATTCAACCAACTCCCCTTCCTAAAAGGGATGACCACCATGGATTCTCAAGCAGCTTTATTTGGTATGGTTTGTATTAAAACAGTGAAGGACAGCCAGATAAGCAAGGGCAATATAACATCTACTGTATGCCTACAGAGATTGACAGCTACAGACACACTAGAGCCTGCTCTATGCCCATGCAATAAACCAATTATCCAACTGAAGTAAGCCTGGGAGTCTCAGGTGGGATAACAACAAATACCAGCATGCTCTCACTACTAAAACAGAAATATCAAGGCTACAAAAGCTGGGATCACAGTATACTTAACATGCACCAGCCACTCTTACCAGAGGAATGAACCCCATGGTAATAAGGGCTGAGGGCCAAGTGATTTTAATCACATGAGGAGCTTCAATCACTGCTCTGGTGAGTGTGGCATCCTATTGCATCAATTAAGTGGAATTCACACAGTGGAATGAGGGAGAAATCTGTGTAACCTGAATAAGGAAAGACATTTTGGTTCTGGTTTGGGGTGTGGTTTCCTGGTTGGATCTGGGGAGTTTATTTGTTGGTTTGGTTTTTAACTGGCATTGCAAGCATGGGCACACTGGGTGCCAGAGCCAGCAAAAGAGGAGCAGGAGCTGGGATCAGAACACACAGGACACCTCAGTGCACATGAACACTGTCTTTATGGCAGCAAGCAGAAAAACTCCTGTGCTGTCACATCCAAGGCAAGTCAAGATCCTAAAGAGAAACCTGGATCTACAGATGCATTGGGCAGAACTCATAGTCCATACCATGCATCTCAAAAGGCACAGGTCTGTCACAGCCAGGGAAACCCCGTTGGAAGTGGCCTACAGTGATCATCCAGTGAAACTGCAAACTGTATTTTTGACAGAAATATTAACACTGAATGAAATACACCTCAGGGTTACACCGGCCGGCACACCCCGTCTTCCTGTGATCTCTACAAGAAGACAAACTACAGCCATGATACCCAAAATAAGGTCAAAGACAATAAGTTATAGAGGATGAAGTAAGCAAATTGCTAAGTCAAAAGAACACACTGACATCTAAAAAGCATAAAAGACTGTCCAAAATCCAGCTTTCATCACCAGTCAGGAAAGAGCCAACAGACATAGGACTTGACAATCACTGTCCCTTCTTCATGTCCCACAAGTGATCCAATCCAGAGCACACAAGTGCTCACAGTTATAAGAATATGAGTAGGTATAATCAACATACTGATGTATTTTAAAATAGAATCACCTTCCCTTGCTATGCAGGTCCCACAGAGTTTTGTTATACTACTTTTCCTACATATATATACATTAGTGATCCAACTCTCATCATCTGTATTAGCCAGAGGAAAAAAAACAACAACTTTTGATTACATCTTAGGTCTGCCAACACCAACTCAGAAACAGGGATCCATTTCAGCTAACTGTAAACGAGAGAAAGCCCATGCTACTGGACTACACAGCTAGATAAGAGGCTGATTACGGCGCCCAAACTGAAGCTAGCTTTCTGTTCCACTGGTTAATGTGGGCACAGGGCTGTCACATCCCTGCCTGGATTGATCCACATTGATGTGACACAGAGATCTGGGCCAGCACAAGGCATTCCAACATACATTTCAAATCATGTGCACACCAGGGGCTCATACCTGGACCAGCAAATCTGACACATCGTTGTAATGCAGGGTTTGCACAGAGCTACGCTGATTATTCACAGGGAGCAGCCCACAGAGTCACACCATTCAGCACCATGGGGAGAGCTGGAGAGCAAAAGAAAACCATGACGGATGCTGGCAAAGACTGCTCTGGGATAGTTGATGCTCATGAGTAGTGGTGAAGAGGAGGAGAAAGCAGCCACTGCTTTTCAGTGCCAGATAAGTAAAGAGCAGCGGTGAGAACACGATTGCTCAATGGATCCCAAGGGAGCAAGAACATTCCTGCCCAAATGGTGCAGCTGACCCATTACATCCTCTGTCCCAACCTGAGTGCACATTAGGGTCTACAGCTGGCTTATAATGAAAACCTGAAGTCATCAGGGCTGTTCTGGCTTCAATTCTTGTTAAAGATGTTGAACATCAGCCCAGGTTTGGTCAAAAGGTTACACAGGTTTTCAAATCATTCCAGCTTGCAGTGACCAGAGGTTGATTTAGGGTTTGCTGTCAGAACGTATTTGCATTTACAGTTCTACAAGCTGCCATAAAAAGCCAGGTGAAGATCAGAGCTTCTGCGGATTTGAGATACAAACGAGGGACAAAACCATGTGGATAGGAAAAAGGATACTCCCTCACTTTGGGATCATCACACTTCCAAGGACAAAGGACTGATAATAACAAGCTTTTGATATACTTCAGGAAAATAGTGTTCTCTTTCTCCTGACAGCTTTTAATGAGTTGGAAGAATGATACTTACTTTTATTTTGTCTCTCCTGTTTAAAATCAACAAAACCTAAAGTTTAACAGTTAAACTTGTAGCAGAAAACAGATTTCAGGGTGAATGCTTATATCCCAGAGTTTGCAGTGTTCAGTCATCCAGGTCTTGGAGACCAGTGTCAAGTGCCAAAAGATGCTCATTCTAGAAAAGAGCCTCCACTAAACATTAATAAAGCCATCTAAATGCTCATTCACATTCCCCATTACACTGTTCTGTAAAGAGCTTACAGTTTGATGGTTAGCATCCTAACTGCCACTGCTAGTAGCCATTCTGCTTCCCTAAGACAAGCATAGGGCAAAAGCAATACCTTTGCACAGACAACTCATACTAGCAATGAACATGAACTGCTCACTTAGCAAGCAGAACGGTTTTTTTTCCTGTATAGCTAATAAAAAGCTTCTATCTTGCTGTGAGTGCTAATATTAAGCCATAAGCAAGAATCTTTGAGTTCATGTTATATTAAATATCACCCAATACCCATCCTCTGCATCCCACCCAGACAGACTAGATGCAATAGAAATAGCTGCTTATTTATGCTTCCATAAGGACTAGCAAGGACACAGCTACAGGAAAGTGTTCAAGGCATATTTGGCAGATCACCCTGGGAGATGTATTTAGCAGATAATACAACTGGAGAATGCTTGAAAAGCCACTGTTTGTTTAATCACTGGAGGGTACGTTTGAAAAGATCGAGTAAGCCAAGTTTAGGAACAGCTTGCTCTCCTCATTTAATGGGCTGTAATGTTTTACAGTGCAAAGCTCTGCAGCAATACAGCTAGCTGCAGCATTTGGAGACACCACCCCTCAGGTATTATGAACCATATGAATTTAACAACTCTCACCACCAGTAAAGAGAAAACTAGAACCTTTGTTACTTAAGCCTTGACTACTGAAGCTCAAATACACTGGCTGACAACAGACACAGGTTTGTATCTATCACTCAAATCAGCCACTGGAGAAGAACTTCTTAACCAAGAGACTTTACAGCTCCAGTTTTTCAGTGGCGCCACAGCAGTTTCTACAGCTTGTGCTTAGAAAACACACTCTTTCAATAAGAACAAGCCCCAGAACCTCCAACAGAAACCTCTAGTGCTTGGTCAGGTGAGCCACCTTTGAAATATTCACTGGTAGTGGGAAGCAGTCTAACAAAAGCCCATCTGCCATCAATGTTCCCGGAGGATTTTAAAACAAAGGGCTACCTAGCAATCCACATGGGCCCCTGGCACTTTCCCTAGTGGATGCAACAAAGACTTCTTAAGCATTACTGCTACAAAAGTCACCATTTACAAACTAAACATCAAATTCTGAACCTTGACAGGGTTTGTTTTTTCTTTCCTTACGCTTCTGTAAGAAGGAATGCATTTTATTTACAGGACAATTAAAAAAAACAGGAATTTCTTCAACCACCTTTTAGGATCTCCACAACTAAGTGATCAGTCTTCTAGACCCCCATTTCTATAATCCTCCTGACTTAGATTAATTTGGACAACTCTAACAAAGTCACTGCCTTGGGCAATCCTGCACCCTACTCTGTTCATTATTGGATGTGCAGTGGAGGCAGTGGAGGCAGCAGCCATCCATGGCATTGCAAGGCTTCATGAACAGCAAATAACAGTCACAAGCAGCTCAAGTTTTTGAGTTACTCAGTTGATGGTATTAGCAACCAGAAAACCGCAAATGTTACAAGAATTTGCCTGTCAAGAAGGAACACATGTAAGATGTGGTTGCATCTGTAGGATGACCCTCATGTTGCCTTTCTTATATGCTGCACCCATTGCTATGGATATTGAAACATCTGTGCCTTTCCAGTGACTGATTATCCAGAGACACGCAACAGTGCTCAGTATCTATAAGAAGCCAGGGACTGAACCCTGACTTTATTACAGAAAAGAGCTGGAGTAAGCTGCTTGCCAGAAATCCAAGCTTTAGCCAACAAGTCCCTCCAGGCTTACTTGGAAAGGTCTTGTAACCTCATTGCCGTATGCCTGCTGGGCTCAAAATGAAATGCAAACTCGCATGTTACTTGTGGATTTGGATGCACTATCCAAGGAGGAGACAAATCAGGAGCCCGAGCAAGAAGCATATGTTACGAGTCCAGAATAAACTTTATCATTCTTTAATGAACTTCATGATAGGGGATTTTCACAGAGCCATTCCTGAATGGCCTTGCTGCTTTGGTAGTTGAGGGATCTAGTACAACCCACTTAAATGGGTGGTTTCACTCTCTTACACATTTAATTGTTTTATTAAATGTCATTTGAAATCTAACTCATGGCACAAAGAATCACAGCTGCTGTGTGCAGAAAGTTCACCAGCAGCTTTTGCCCAGCCTTCACCTCTTTAGGAACTATAGAATTGCTAAAGACCCACCCAACAAGTGTTCTTTACACCACAGTTACAATCAGGGTATCTTACAGTGCTACACTTGCTTAGGAACTGATTAAATGTTTCCTACTCTTGTAATCACATGCATGTAGACACTAGAATGAGTCTATACCTATATCTCTTGCCCAGCTGTTTAAAAAACATGAGTTAGCCCTTACTGACCACCAACTCTGGTATTTTTGGGAAAGCTCATTTGTGCTGATGCTATTTCCACCTGCATATATAACATACACCTACTAACTGCTTTAGCCAGTAATCAAAGTTTACCAATCTCATTAGTTAACAGTACCGTACAAATCCCATCAACTATAAACAGCATATTCTTTTCCCAGCCAAATATTCTCCTTCGCAGATGCAACACGCCCTTTCCAGTATTTAAGATGCTGGGGCTCAGATGTTCAGCACCAATTGGGACCAGCTTTCACATGAATTCAGCAGTAATAAGCCTAAAGTTACTTAAATCCTGAAACTTGGCCTCTCAGGAACACTGACACATACACATGCAGGCACCCCTACTCATAAACACATAAATGTTGTGTGTCAGTTTCCTGGATGCATTAGTAGTTAATAGTATACTTGGTCAGAGTACTTGTAGCACTCCCACATGGCATTCCTTCTCCTGAGAGCATAACTTCCATTCTACTGTCTTCCACAAACTCCATTCCCTCCCCTGAGAGCCTGCTACCTTCAGAACTCCTTCCATTTAAAGTTTTTGCATCTGATTATTCCTGCCTCTGTGACTGTCCTTGACTGAATCTCACTTTATGGCTTTCTGCCCAACTGTACAATTTAATCAAGGTCTGACTGCATTTTAATCCTAGTCTACCATGTATTCCCAGTACTGCTCAGCCTCTAACACATACAAATTGATTACAGGGCTCACTCATTCCTTAGACTAACTCTAACATGAAACAGCCCTGGTACCACTCCATTTGAGACCTCCATCCAAACTGATACAGTCTGAACCCTAATTACAGCACAAGATTTCTTCTGAGTGAACTGTGTATTTCCAAGCTGCTCCATGCTCAGAGAGAAGATACAGAATGACATGCATTGAACATAGAATCACAGACTGGTTTGGGTTGGAAAGAATCTTAAGCTCATACAGTTCTAACCCCCTGCCATGAGCAGGGACACCTCATGCTAGACCATGTTGCCCAAGGCTCTGTCCAACCTGGCCTTGAACGCTGCCAGGGATGGAGCATTTACCACTTCAGGAGCCTGCTGCTTTTGTCTAGCACTCTTCTGTGTTTAACTGAAATTCAACTCCACTAGAAATTATTATTTGGAGTAACACTTTTGGTCCCCCTTTTCATAACAAAGTTTTGAGTAAGAATAAGGTCTAGGAGCCAGCAACATGGGAATCTGATGTCCACCTCTTGCTTTCACCTTGAAGTCTTCTATGAAATATGAAACCAGTCTTGTGTTTCTCTGGCAAATCCACCTCACCTCCTACTCCTGGGCTTGCAATCCACTTCCATCCCTGTTCTTTATATTCCTATTTCCACAAGGCAAAACACCCCAGAATAGTTGTAACACTTGTACTGGGGATTTAGATCCCCAGTAAATCTCTTCTGCCTGAAGAAAGCTTTTATGCGATGAGGCTTAATCTGCTTAGGTACTGCAGTTGCCTGAACTCCTTTCTGTTGATGCTTTATAGCAGCTCACAACTGGAAGCAGTTGTCACAGAAAGCACAAATGTTACTGTGCCAACTGCATTAATTCATTTAATGAAAAACCTACATAAAACAGAAACAGAAAGATCTCCATCTGCCTCACCCCCCAAGCTTGGCTTCAGTTCAGATTCCTACCAACTGCACTGCTCACTGTACACTGTGGCCTTCTTCAGCCTTTCCTCTTAGTCTTGCAACACCTTATATCTTTCTTACTTCTTATGCATGCAAACAGCTTGCACTGCCAACAGCTTTGTTTAAAGTTATTAGAAAACTCTTTGCAGAAAAAGTGCCTTGGCCTGTCTGTGGAAAGCCAGCAATGAAGACTCCTGTCTTAAGGAATATCCTTTACTCTCATGTCTTTAAACCTCAGCAGTACAAGATACTCTTCTATCACCACACAAAGTGACAACTCATCATTAGAACAGCTCTGCACAGGAATCTTAGAACTCGTGTGGCACAAAGTATGCTCTTGTCTTTCCTCCAGTATGCAACAAGACAGAAACAAGAGATGGCAGCAGGACTCTGAACCCAGAGTCACACCTAGAGATGAAGGTTGTATCTAGGGATAAAAAGCAGGAATGTTGCCCTCATGTCTCACCATATATCCTCACCAACATTCATAGCTCACAAGGCTCTACTACTGCTAGGGCCAGATATCCAACTGAAAGTAAATGAATTACTGCACTCAGAAGAGCTGGCACTCTGCAGACCAGGCATTACTGGCCCACTCAAGTATCCTCCTGGAAGAAATTCAACAAGCTCTTCCTCAAGTAAACAACCCTGTTTGACAGCAACATTAACTTAAACACATTTCACAACTAAGCCCTTGAAAAGGAATGGGGAGGGAGCTGCAATCTTGTGTGATGCTCAAAAATGAAACACAAAACAGCTTGTGAAATGCAATTTAAAATTGCAAATTCAGTAAAAGATTCTTTTTCACTACCACCCTTTCCAACTGCAGGCATTCCCTATTAAAGGAATAAGCCTTATTTCCTATTCCTGATTAATATAACCCCTATTTATTGCAGCAGCAAAGCTCAGCAACAGCTTCAGCAGGTAGCTTCAATTCTTCTTCCATTGTTATTTCACTTGAAAGGCATCAATACAAACTGTGGACACCAGTGAGGAAGTATTCCTCTCATTTAGCTCTTCCATATGTGACTGGCAGAGTGGTGTACATCCAAACTGCTGCATTTGGTTGTAAGCACAACCCCACCCTTCCTCCACCATATCCGAAAGGAATGCCTGTAGAAAAGAGGAATAGGGTGGATTTTTTCAGGACAATGTTGCTCATGGGTTTGGTACAAAAAAACATCTGCAGGATTGATGGCATAATGTGTCACATCCCCTTTTTTCCAGAAGAGGACACTACTTTCCAGCATACTCTGCATTAGTCCGAAGTCCTTCTCCTGCATGGAAGTGATGGCTTAGCAAAGTCCTCCAACCTTTTGGCTGCTTTCACATGACTTTCAATAGCAGCAGCAATCAGGTCTGTTTATGCAAAATAGCTTTCTCAAGGTCATCCCTCCTCTATTCTTAATGTACCAGTGACATCAGCTCAACCCATAAAGGTTTAGGAAGGCAGGTGGCAAAAACTAGAAGCCATCAGGCCTCTTCAGATTGAGATACTGGAAATCAAAGGATTCAACCCTCTGGCACAGTCAAACCACCCCTGAAAGTAGCAAATACACCACCCCAGGTTCTGAACACCCACCTTTACTATCTGAGCATTATACACTTCTTAGAGCTTTCCAGAAGAGCAGGAGCACTCAGGTTAGGAACACCTCTGTGGGCAGCTTTTCAAGCAACCGTCCTGCAGGCTGCGCCTTACCAAAAAGAAACAGTTAAAACCAAGAAACTGTCACATCCATTTCATCCATTCTCTGCCCCCTGAGCTGACCATCGGTCCATCTCAGGATTAGAGTTTAGCATAGACAAGGGATAGCCACTCCAGCTCCCTGCAGGAAAAGTAGAATTACTTCTATGACAGAAGCATTTCTAAACCTGATGAAAGCAAGATCTTTACTTCTTAGGCTATTCTTGTGTTGCAAGATTTCACCACAGTGTCTGAAGTTTGGCAAGAATAAATATATCAAAACAAAAAAAAAGAAATATCAAAAGTGAAACCAACAACAAGGGAGACAAGCAGCATACAGAAGACAGCCGCATTTGAAAGCAGATTTAGAAGTTCTCAACGCAGATTTATTATCCTGTAAAAGGATAATAATAGAAGCTGTAATAATGTGAGTCCTATATATAGGAAAAACAGCTCCTTTCTAATCACAGAATCATAGAATAGTTAGAGTTGGAAAGGACCTTAAGATCATCTAGTTCCAGCCCCCCTGCCATGGACAGGGACACCTCATACTAAACCATGTCACCCAAGGCTATGTCCAACACAGCCTTGAAAAATACACAGTTTATCATTGTGAGGATGAATGGGAAATAAGTGATAACTTCAGGGGAAGACAGAAGTGCTGAACAGAACATGCACATGAGAAAGTAGCAAATTCAAAGCACAGGTTTGAAGGAGGCAGTTAAAAACAGAGTTGAAGGAGACACTAAAGGTTACAACAGGAAGACACTGCTAAAAGGTTGTATGGGCTCTTCAGAACCCACACACCTCTCAAATTCTGCTCCTGAGTAATGCAAGAGTGCCCTGGGTCACAAAAGTTTCAGTATCTGCTTAATCAATCCCCAGAGACGTGCCTTAAAATGTTTACACAAATCTAATCAAAAATACTTTTTAGAAGGTCTCTGGTCCACTGCCACTGAATCCTTTGGTCAAGAGAAGAGATAAGCAGTGCCCAAGGTTTCCATGCTTCTCTTCTCCCAGCATGGAGTCCATTTGACACTGCCTCACACGACATCCTTGTCTCTAAGTTGGAGAGACATCAATTTGATAGGTGGACCACTCGGTGGATAAAGAACTGGC
>JASSUY010034490.1:0-28627 GCA_032466535.1 Forpus xanthops
TACCAATATATTTATGCAGCTAACATTCTTCTAATTACATGGTCTTATATATATAAAATGTGGTGCAACAACCCTGTTGCTAGAAAACTAGCTCCAAGCAGCATCATTGCAGTGCGAGGTGGCAGGCTCACTCTCTGCAGGTGTCCCCGCAGAGGCTTTGCCCCCTGACACTGCATGAGTCTCAGGCTTTTGTACTTATTGACTACAATTCACACTCATTCCGACACAGGTGGCCAGCCTGCATCAGAAGAACTGCTCAGTAGTATCTATAAGGGTTTGCAAGGGTCGATGCTTAACTTACCTATGGTTACTTTTAAGTTAACTATGGTTACTCTTAACAGTTCGAGATATATTCTAACTCCCCAAAGCCTGGATTGTTCAGAGCCTCTAACGAGCCATGCCCTCGGTCTCTAAGCCAGCCCACAACAGAATCCCAGTCTGGTTTGTGTTGGAAGAGACCTTAAAGATCATCCATTTCCAACCCCTGCCACAGGCAGGGACACCTTCCATGGGCAGGGACACCTTCCACTAGAGCAGCTTGCTCCCAGCCCTGTTCAACCTGGCCTTGAACACTGCCAGCGATGGGGCAGACACAGCTTCTTTGGGCCCTGTGTCAGTGCCTCAGCACTCTCAAAGGGAAGAGCTTCTGCCTAAGAGCTCATCTCAGTCTCCCCTCTGGCAGGTAAAAGCCATTCCACTTGTCCTGTCCCTACAGGCCCTTGTCCAAAGCCCCGCTCCAGGTTTCCTGTTGGCCCCTTTAGGAGTTTTAAGACATTTACATATATAAAAACATGTTATTTTCTTATACTCACTTTGTTACAGGGTGCCTTTTCAGAAGAAAACATGATAATGTGGGAGGATGCACGAAGTGTAAATCGCACCAGAACTCTGGGAGAGAAAACTGGGAAGAGAACATCCAAGGGTTCAACACCAGGCACTAGGAGAGGCTCCTAAAACTTTCCTGCTCCCTGCACAGAATCAGTAAACGCATGAGTGGCACATGGAAAAGCATCCGCTCTTCCCAAGTTATTGATTTTTGAATTCCATTCCCCCGGCTGTCACCCAACTCATTAGCTTCAGCTCAGGCAGCCTAATCTGACCTCAGCCTTAGATCTTAAGCTGACCAGTCTGACTAAAAGTCGCCTGCCCAGCCCTAATGCACTGTCTAATGGGCCATCTGCACACCTCAGGGATTGCTGGAATCTCCTTAGAGCATAGGAAAGACATTGGAAGGATATTGGTACTTGAGGCTTTCCTGGGCTGGGAACAGATTCCCACTTTGCATTCATAGGAAGGCACAAGTTTGGGTCAAGGTTAAAATCAGGCTTTGGAAAATGAAGCTTTGGAGTCAAGTGCAGAAGGGACTGTTCAGTCTCCATTTTCCAGAAGCCAAAGGCTGATATCAAACCCTGCTGAGACCTCATGGCACTGGGGGAGACCTGAGGTCTGCACCCAGTGAGGAAAAGATAGCATGAGCAAGCAGCTGGATCCTGGTTTCCTGCACAAACCTGCAGCCTTCTGTTGCTCTTGGTTTTAGGTAGAACCAGAACAAAGCTGTTCAAAAGAAGGAAATCAGCTGAAAGGAGCTGTAGTGTATGGAAGGAAAACAGGGCTGGTATAGACCAAGCCTAAGCTCCACATCCCACCTTACTGAACTTTTAGGCAAGTAGGATTCAGACCACTAGCCTTTTCCCAGGTGACTCATTCCTACCATTTGTGCCTCAGTTTCCCCATACACCAGAGATTGCCCCAGGGGTGCCTTCTTTTGCTCTGACATCTCAGGAAACATCCTGTGATGCTCTTAATGAAAGTTTTCATCAGCAAGCCATGCTCTTTATGTGCCTGCCCTGCAGAGGCTCATAGTCAGCACTATGGCCTTCAGCCTTACGCTGGTATAGCTACTGTGGGAGCAGTTTACCAACAAGTTTGCCCAAACATCTGGACTGGGGCTGGAAAATTACCTTCATTGCTTAAAACATGCCAGGAGCTGAGAGCTGGAGTCAGCAGCAAAGAAAGGCAGAGGCAGGAGGGGAGGGAAGGGCATTCTGGTGTGGCCAAAGCAATTGCATCCCACCAAGACATTAGGGCCAGAGGGTCCCTGCCCTTCTTGGCCAGACCTTTTGTCATGGTTGCTCAGCACAGCTGAACATCAGCCATCCCTGGAGAAGCCTCTTGATTCATCCACCTCAGCCCAGCCCATCTCTGGGGAATGCTCTCACCCTGCATGGATATGATGACTTCCTAGTCTTAGGTTTAAGTATGCATCTATGCAACAAATACAGGTGAGCTGAAACCCTTCTAGATGGTGAGAAACTCTTGTCCTCTCTTGCTATCCAGGGCTCTTTCTTTCCCTTCCCTACTAGCTTTCAATTATTTAATTTCCCCTCCCCCCCAGCATCTGAAAGCCAAGTGCCTTAAATACAAATCATCTCCAAATCATTACGTGCAGGACCTTTCGGCCCTCTTCAGAGCAATGGGCTGTGAGTAATGAGCTCTGCTGAGAGTTTGCTGGATTTCACATACAACAGATGTAAAAGATGGGGCTGGAGAAGGGGGAGGAAAGGGTGAAAGGAGCCAGATCTGGCTGGGGGGTGGTGAAATACTTTGCCACTCACCTTTTCCTTTGCCTGCAGCAGACAGAGGAGGTGAGGGTTCTCCTGTGTGGCTGTGATCTGGCTCCTGAGCTGGGACCAGGCAAACAGGCATGCTGCAGCTAGAAATTGAAGCTCTGAGCCCCCCAGGTGCTCCAGCACCCTTCCAGGAATAGGGACCCTGCCCCAGAAGACCACAAGCAAAACCTCATCTCCCAGCAAGTGTCTTCCCCTTCCTGCTGAGGCATCGGTTTGTCTGAGGTGCCAAGACCTGGGATTGGATACAGCTGCTCTTGCTCTTTCCAGGTGATAACCAGGGCGACAGACAAAACCCGATGCAGAGATTGACAATCACTGAGCTCACCCCAATCATTCAACACTATCCCTGTATGGACATCACATGGCTTGGGGTTACCAAGGGTGAAAGAGGCTTTGCACACAGATCCAGGATGCTACAGGCTGAGGACCTGAAGATACTAAGTGATGCATGGGGTGGTTTTACCTCCACATACCAGCCTCCAGAAGGAAGCAGTGTACAGGACATTCAGCCTGGACCTCCTGACACAAGAGCAGGTCCATACTGAGCCCTCCACTCCTAGGAGCTCTTGGGACACCAGCAGGACCAGATTGGGACCTGCTGTCCCCATGGAGCAGGGGACAGGCTGCCACTCCAACCTCTCCATTGCACCTTTTCCTCTCAGCACCCATACCTAGAGGACACAGATTGCTCCCTCCAGGGGCTCTACTGGTCCTGTCCCCAGCAGACACCGCCTTCAGCAACCTCCTGCTCCAACAGCACCAAGCACCAGTAAGCTCCCACACACAGAGCAAATGACCCTCCACCATCTCAAGCCAGACCCAACCACTGGTGCTGGGAGAGGCAGACCCTCTCAGAGCTCACCCTCCCCTTCCTGCCTGGGGAAAGGTGAGGATGGAGGAGATGGGGGAGAAGCAGAAAATGAGAGCAAACCCTTTAACCACAGACTTCAAAGTCATCATCAGCAGGAGACTTTGGAACAGTTTAAGTACAAAATGAATTGTTTTAATATTTAATCAGTCTATAATAGGCCCAGGGATCCCACTGGAGACTGTTTGCAGCTGAAAGGATGTCCAAACTGAGCTTCCCCCCTGCAGAAGGGACAATGCTCTTTGTAGGAGCCCAGGCCCCTGAGACACATGTAAGGACCATCTCTTCTCTGCTGGTTTCCCTCAATGCAGCACAGCACCCAGGACCAGCTCCCACCCTTTCACCTGATGTGCTCATGCAGGAGGATAATGATTTAATTCACTGAGGAGCTCAGAATAAATTCCAGTCCTTTCCTCTCCCACCCTGTAACACCTTTCCAGGAGTCAGTCCCCCTTGGCCCACTGCACTCCATCTTCCCTGTGACTTTGGGGGTGCACCCAGTTATTCAAAGGGAATTACTCATGCTGGGAAGATACCCTTTGCCCTTCTGTGAATTGAGTTCTTGGATTTGTAGGGAATATAAGCCCAGTTTGGCTCAGCCTTTTGCCTCCAGGATCAAGCTGTGGTCACTGTTAGGTTGTTACTGCAGCAAGAGCACATCCCACAAGCAGCTCTGGTCTTGCTGCATGAACCCCAGCAGCCTCATTTCAATGAAAAGATGCCAAGGAAAAGGTCCTTTCACTGCCAACATGACCACAGACTGCATACTGGTCCCACTCTCCCTTACTGGGGTTACAGCAATGCCTTCTGGCCCTGGAGACCAGCACTCACTGCACATGCGGCTGCCTTGGCACATGCAAACCTTTCATCTGCTCCAGGAACAGAGCCTGGCTGCTCTGTTCTGTGGATTGGGAGCCCGGGGTATGGAGCCCCAGAGAAACCTCCCCTAGACCCTTCAGCAGATCCAAGCACACCTCAGCAATGTGCAAAGGAGTCCCAAGGGCATGAGGGGTACAGGGCGCTTCTACCACCTCATCTGCTTCGGTTCCTAGAAGGGAACAGGAATATTTTGCTCAGCACCAAGCTCCTGATCCACTATCACATTCAGAAAGCAGCTCCTTCATACCTGGTTAGCACTTGAGTAGTTTCCTCCTGGTCATGTTATTCAACTGCATGCTCCAAACTCAAAGTCTCCCTTAAACTGCTGGAAATCTGTCATTTAAATTGCCCCAGCCTGGAAGATGGGAATAACAAACCCAGCATGGAAATAGGCTGCTGTGCAGCATCTCCTGCCACACAGCCTGAGTACAGTGAGCTCTGCCTCAGGTAAGGGCCGCTCAGTATTCATGTGAGCACCAGTAGTGGGCTGAGAATGCAGCACAGCAACGATGAGCACAACTGAAGCAGACCTCAGCTTGCTGCTACAAATGAACTGCAAGGACTTCAGCAACTTCAGCACTGTTAACAGCCTTCTAATGCTTAACAAGAGCTGACAAGTGTGGAGAGGGGTTTTGGACAAGGGATGTAGGGGCAGGACAAGGGGAATGGTTTTAACTTGCGAGAAGGGACACTCTGATGAGCTCTTGGGCAGAAGCTCTTCCCTGTGAGGGTGCTGAGGTGCTGGCACGGATTGCCCAGAGAAGCTGTGTCTGCCCCATCGCTGGCAGTGCTCAAGGCCAGGCTGGACACAGGGACTTGGAGCAAGCTGCTACAGTGGAAGGTGTCCCTGCCTGTGGCAGGGGTTGGAACTGGATGAGCTTTAAGGACTCTTCCAACCCAAAGCAGTCTGTGAGTCTATGACCGACAGCGGGAAACACATCCCACTTCCAGCACTGGCACCTGATGCAGAAGAAGTTGCTGTTTTCATCCCAAGCAGCTTTCAGGAGGACATCTCCAAACAACAGCAATATCATAGGCTCAGTCTCTGCTGCCCATATACTCAAGGCTATGGGGTTGTCACCACCCCAGGCTCCTGGAAAGTGCATGCAGGAAGAAAGGAGCCTGCACTGTGATAGCTGATGTCTTTATTGCTTCTTACTTTGGCACAGGGGCAGGTCATTCTCTACTCCAGATGCTGAGATCTCTACAGGTACCACCAGACAGTGTGGACAGGAGAAGCAGAGACTGGCCACAGCATGAGCAGCTGGAGGGACCAGAGATGCCCATGAGGCTCCTCAGCCCACTGCAGGGGTGATGTGCAGCACCACACAGGCATGCTCAATGCTGCAGCAGAAAGAACAACCCCTGCATGTTCAGAGTGACACCACCTGAAAAAAGTCTTTCCCCAGGATGGGTTCATCCTCCCCCCTCCCCCCCATTTCCTACTTTTTGGAGGGAATCCCCAGAGTCACCCCACTGTGGAGTAGTCTGGCCTAGCCCAGCCCTTCAGGAGGATGAGAAAGATGTTGGGGGGAAATAAATAAGCCTAAAACCATCATCAATCAGGGTTATGCTTCCATTAGTTGCCCAGAGAATCCTCTGCCCAGAAGCAGCCTTTGCCTCACAGGTTTCAAGTTACTGCAGTTTAGCTCTCAGTAACCTGCTGGATGTAATAAATAACTCCATGGGCCCTGCATGGTAGATCTGGGACCATTAAGGATGCTGAGTTATTTTTACAGTGTTTCTTATGTGCGTGTGTGTGGAGTGCGTATAGAAAATACCTGCTCTCCTCTACCAGCAGAAGCAGAGCCAGACCTTCAATCACTTTCCTACCAGCACCATCTTCTGGTCAACAGCAGCCGGTTGCCCTGAGGCGGGAGCACAGGCAGCAGCCAGGGACCCTGCCATATGCGGGCAGCTGGAGGCTCAGGCTAGAAGTGTTGCGCTGGCTTCCGGTGTTCTGGTAGCACACAGGACTGCAGACCTTCTCCATCCAGGCTGGGGACTTGAGGCAGGGTCCCAGCAGTCAGCACCATCTGGGTTTGTAACCTAATGGTCTGCTCTCTCCATGCTGGTACTGCTGTAGGGACTCATCATAGAATGGTTTGGGTTGAAGGGACCTTAGAGCTCCTCCAGTTCCAAACTCCTGCCACGGGCAGGGACACCTTTCACTAGAGCAGGTTGCTCCAAGCCCCTTCTAACCTCGCCTGAAATCAGCCTGCTGAAGCCCAGAGGAGATGCTCAGCTGTGTTCACCTCCACACTTTTGGCCAAGGAAGTTTCCATCATTATCAGGAGCTGAATAGCAGAGCCAGAGACAGCCCAGCTGAAGGGAGAGCTGTGCCCAGTATCCAAAAGAAACCTTCTCCCCTGCCCTGGGCAGCCAGCTGGGTAAACTTAGATAAGACATTATACAGAAGCTCTTCCCTGTGAGGGTGCTGAGGCCCTGGCACAGAGTGCCCAGAGAAGCTGTGGCTGCCCCATCCCTGGCAGTGTTCAAGGCCAACTTAGACAGGGCTTGGAGCAACCTGAACTAATGGAAGGTGTCCGTTTAGTATGCCACCATTGCCACCACCCCCACCCCCACCCCAAGCACTTGGTCCTGGGAATCATTTTCTCATTGTTCAGCAGCAACAATGATAGTAACTTCCAGGAAGTGGGAGAGAAGAAAACCACAAGGAGTCATTGCATTGTCCTTCTCATGCACCCTGTGTCCAACACAAAACGAACATTCCATATGGATACTGGGACTTACTGTGGTCTGGGACAGCCTATAGCAATGACCCCATATCTCTCCATACAGACAGGCAGGATATGAAGAAACCAGCAGCTTGCAAAGAAGTTAAACTCTGGGGAATGAATTCCACAAAGTCCTTTGTTCTCTGCAGGTCAATGACACATCAAAAGAGACTCATGTACTGCCAGTAAAGCTGAGATAAGCCTTGCAGACCACTGCACTTTCGGCTTTTGCATTTTTCTCCCATCATGTGGCTGTGGTGCACTGAGATGCTCCTGCTCGTTCTTTCTCTACTCCCCAAACGTTCCATGGTTGTCCAGCTCCTCCCCTAGGAGAGCTAATGCAAACCAACGAGTTCAATAGTCCTGCTGAAGACTATGGTCACAATGTTATATGCTCTGTCCATACTTAGCTCTCATAGACTCGTCCCAGGCTGGGATATCAAGAAAACACACTGCAATTCTACTAACAAAAGCCAAAGAGGCATGGATTGGTCCTGTGTTTGGTGTCTTGGCTTTCTCACAGGCTGTTGTGGTTTAAGCCTCTCAGCCACGCAGTTTTGCTCACTCACTTCCTCCTCTTCTTCCCCCCGCTCCCAGAGGGATGGGAAGGAGAATCGAAAGAATACAACTCACACAGGTTGAGATAAGAACAGTTTAGTAACTAAGGTATAACACAAATCACTGCTGCTACCACCAGTAATAATAATGACAAGAGAAATACAAGCAAGAAGAATACAGTTGCTCACCACCTATACCCAGCCTGATCAAGCAGTGCACCCCCACCCTTCCGGGTCTCTGCCCTCCATTTTTACCATCCTGGGCATGACATGCTGTGGTATGGAATACCTCTCTGGTCAGTTTGCGTCAGGTGTCCTGTCTCTGCTTCCGCCTGGCCTCCCCTCCTCCCTGGCAGAGCATGAGACTCAGAAAGTCCTTGGTCAGATCAAAATGTCACCAAGCAGTAACTGGAAACAGTGCTGTTACCAGTGCTGTTACCAGTGCTGTTCCCAGGCCCAAAATAAAAAACATAGCACTGCATCAGCTACCAAGAAGCAAAATGACTGTTACTGCTGAATCCATGACACAGTGACATAACTTTCACTATTATGAACACATCTACCATCATGCTTGTGTCTGAAGAGCTGACTGTCAGTAATTCATTTCATAGAGCATGGGAAAATAGCTTAATTACACTTTAACTAGTTGTAGCTACAGGTTTGATCCCCAAAGGTGTGAGCTGGATGAGAACCTGGCAAACTGTTATTTGTAACTCCAATGCCCAGTAGCAGGCATCAGGGAGGTGAAATAAAGGGGGCAGTCCCTGACTTCACCTGCAAGAAGTATTTGACATAAGAGAAACAAAATCTGACACAGCAGAAGCAGGGGGTAATGTTTCTTGCTCCATTAACCAGGACAACCAGCAGCTCATTGTTACCTTACAAGACAATCCTCAGCATCTACAGTGATAGCTGCAACCACAGCCATTAGAGAGGGTCATTGCCAGGAAGACCAGACCCTACCCCCACTCCTTACCCCCCACATTTGTGGGTGCAGCTGTCCAGGTCTCTGCCTTTTCTAGATCATCTCTCTGACCCCATCATCAACTCCTACTGCTCCCATGAGCATCCCTGCCACTACAAGTTACACTCTGCCTGTTCTCCGCTCTCTCTGTAGAAGCCACACAGCTTCCATCTCAGCACTAGGGATGATGGCAAACAGACTTCCCCGCAACCAACACCATCAGCTACCATGAAGCCATTCCAATACCACACCAACTGACCTGATTTAATGGGAATCATTTGGAAACCATGTGGGATTTGAACCTGACAGCACAGGAGATGTCTCCTTTAACCTTAGGGGCTGCTGGCAGAAGGGGCTCCTGGGCAAGAGGTTCTTTTTAAGACATTCTGGTTTTCAGGGCAGAATGTTAATTAGCTAGCAGGGTAATGAGGAGTCATTAAATCTGCCGGCACCATGCTGTTAGCATAACATGGGCAGACCAGGAAAGTTAAAGCTGGGATTCTTGTTTTGCCATTGTCTTCAATTAACCTTTCAGTGTTTTTGCAATGCTCTAGGCCCCAGAGAGGTTCTGGGTGCTCTCAGAGGCTGATAATTAGCAGAACACAGAAACAAACTATTAAGTAACTAGCATGACCATTTTGGCTTTCACCTTAAAATAAACAGGCAAGACACAGTTTACCCTTTGAGCAATTGCATTGCTCCATCAAAGCTGAGGAGGGTGAATTAGGTGCCTGGGGCTTTACAACTGTTATTCTACTCCTGCTTTCACCTACTCAAGTAGGAAGTGCTGGGGGCTCATTTCAGCCCTTAACCAGCAAGGTCCCTTTACTCTGCATTAGCACCACGCACACCACACAGCTATGGCAGCATCCCCTAAAACTGGAGTCTAGGTGGGTGGTGAGGGGGAAGGTGCTCCCACCACCTTAGTCCACACACCTGAAGCTGCTGGTCAATTAGCATTTAAGAACCTGTAGGGTGTCCAGAGTGCAATTCAGGGCCAGTAGATTCAGACTATCTCCATTAAGAAGCAGGGCTATGGCCTTACCAGAAGTTACTCTGAAACAGATGATGCAAATGACAAATATTTCTGTGGGATATACAGGAATAACTGACACATCGCAGGGAGTCTCAATATGAAAGCTCTGACCTATCGCCACCTGTGGAGGATGACTTGGTCAGTATTGACACCACCTCCACAACTGGGATGACACATTCATCACACCAAACTGCACAGAATGGGGAAGCAAACACCTGGCTGCAGGATATAGTTCCTCTAATGTTGACTTTTGCCTAGCCTTATGCAGAGAATCTCCCTGGGGGGTCCTCAAAGACCTGATCCTGCCTCCATTGATTGTAGACAGGCTTTTACTCTGAGGGAAACTGTGCTAGGACAGATAAACTACTTGCCCGAGCTTGGCAGGCTGCACCCTACCATAGCAAAATCTTAAAGTAAAAAGGCTTGTGAAGCATTTGGATGCACCTTCTGGATATCAGGACATCTTCAGCCCAGGGGGTTGTAAGAAAAAGACAGGCAAACCATGACCAGTGTGTTGGGTAGGACTGATGGTGGGTGAGAGAAGTGATGGACTAGATGCTTTCTGGGATTCCTTGTTCCATCAGATTTCTTACATGTGAGGAAGAACTGAGAAGTCTGATGTGGTTTACATGAAGGAGACAGAAAGGAGTCCGGAAAGGTCTGGGTACTTTTCTTACTGTGATAAAGCTCCTGGCTCTGTAGGAAGTGTTGTTTTCTCCTATAGCTTTCTATCATAGCATCAAGACATCTTTTTTCTACTTGATTTTCACTTCATCTGCTCTCTGTTGGGGCTCTTCTCCCATTTTTGATCTACTGACAGATGCATGGTGAGGCTCTTTGTGGCATCTCAGCACATTGGAACAGCTCCCTCCCTCCTGAAGCTGTCAGCAGAGCACACAGGGCTGACTCACCTGCTGTATTTCCAGGGTCCACAGTACATTCATTGGTGGAGAGACAGCTCAGCATAAAGGAACCTCCAATCATCGTAAGTTTAGCAGATAATCAGAGGGAATCAGCTATTGCCCATAAACTGCTTTCCGATCTTAAATCCTAAAGGAAGTCTGTGGGTTGACCAATAGGATGTTACCATAAGAAAAGCCTTCTCCTCATCAATCTGTAAGAGCAAGAACCGTGTTGCACAGCTGCCACATGGAAGAGCACATAGAGCTCCCCAGAAAGCATTTTAAGAGCCTGAGATGGAATATTGGGAGTATTTTCAACACAAAGCCTCCCACCCAATAGTTTTCTTTCCCTCTTTATCCTGCTTGTGGGACTTAATGGAGCAAGAAGATGCTTCCCAAGACAGGATGTCCCATACCCACTGTCCTTAACTCCACCATAAAAGCCATGGTGAGGCTCACACAGGGGGAGCAGTCTCCGGTCACATGCGCTGCTTGTGACACAGCAGCTCTCCTGGGACACGCAGCCCTCCAGAGGATCAGTGTCTCCTCCAAACAGAGACACTATTGAAGAGCTTCACATGAAATCAGTCAGTCCTAACATGCATGACCAGGTTTTATCTTCAGGCCATCTTTGATACACAAGGAAACTCTTCTTTCTGTATTTTTTTCTTTTCCTTACCCCTTTAGTATTATCCCAGCTCCAGTCCAGCAGTATGAAAACCTTCCCTGAGCTCTTCAATACACTCATATCACTTGACTCACTCTAGACTCTGATTGAGTTCCATCTTGCCTCTCTCAGCACACTCCCTGCAGCATGAAGTCTGCTAGACTCATGGATACTCCACACGGAACACACACTCAAACACAGCAAGTGGGACATTTAGGAGAGATACCAGAGTTAAAGGCATTTTGTATTTTACCCTTTCTCACTTTATCACTGGTAAGTAGCCAATAACACCACTTGCAAGCAGTGGTGAGGGGGGTGATACAGTTGAATGTAGGGGATCTCAAGTCGATCTTGCTCTCCTCATAAAGGTTCTAAATTACATATTGTTTACCCAATCTATCTCCTGCTGTATTTCCTGATTCCTATTTCCTGGCAAGGTCAACAGTACTTGCAGAAGATGAAGCTTGCATTGGTGGCTCCTCAGGAAGAGGCCTTTAATCTTTATATATTTATCTCCAATTATTTCAGGAGCAATAACCCATTTGTCCAGACTCTTCTCAGCCCTTCATATCCCACCAATAGTGGCAAGCTAGTTTGAACCCCACTCTAAGCCTGGTAGATGCTTCTTCTCTGTTTCTGGAGAATCCTCAGGATTTGAGGGATTTCTGAAGAAACAAGTTCTCTTTCCATCAAGGTCAGGATCAACATCCAGCATTGACACTAGTTTCAGCAACATCATTGGAGTTTCTGAGTCTTCCCTGAAAGCTGCTTCCACCCATGAATATTATAGTTATTCTGAACTCTGACGGCTTCCAATCAGGGCTGTCTTCTAAGGCATCTGAAGATGACAAGAGGCTTCTCCTCACTGAAAGCCCCAATTCATCAAATGGCAAGCAGAAACATACATACATGGACCCTCAGACATAACGGACAATCTTCAATGAGAAGGAGCTGGCAAACATTCCTTTCTATTTGTGACTACTGTCATGAAACATTTTGTGCCTCAGAAGTCAGGCTGCAAATGCCCTCTCATCCCCAGACAGCTTGACTTCGGTTGGCCCCAGCTGATAAGAGAAGTTACAAGAAAAGAAACAGAGTGTGGGGTCATCTTGGACTCATGGGAACAGCAGTGATCTGGCTTTGCAGTGCAGAGATGCCTTCTGAAACATTCTCTCCTCAAATGGGAAGGAAAATCCCAGCATACCAAGTGTTTTAAATAAGCCCATTACTCCAACCACCCACCCTGACTGGTGGGAAGGGATGTGGCTGCAAACAAACACAGATGCAAGTACTCAAGCAATTGCTATTTTCTAGTCTTCCTCAAAGGAGCACATCAGGAGAATTTGGTGGGATCCATCCTGGAATTACTGGAGGTTTTGTAGTTGGGGTTACACACAAGATTATCTGTAGCTCCTTTTGGACTACTACAGGTCAGGAGGAATGGTTGACAAATATATGGGGAAAGAGGGACTTTTCATCCCACTGCTTCAAAGCTTTCCCAAGCAAAAGGAGCATCTCTTCAGATTCCCCATAAGAAAGGAAACAAGTAAAGGGAAGGACGGGTTTTGGCACCATCATTTGCTCTTTTTATTGTCCATTGCTATGCTGGTTGTGCCAGGGGTTGAAACTTGGCGAGACCGGCCTGGAAGGAGTGCAGGATATGACAAAGTTTGTCTGCAAAAGGGTAGCAGCACAGGAGAGCCTGACCAGAATGAAAAGCACCCCTGGGCAGATGCCAGGGCAGTTCTCCAGCACTCCAGACCTCTCAGGCAGAAGGAACCAGCTTAAAAGAAATGCAGGCTGCAAGATTTAAGGAGTGGAGGCAACCAGAACACTGCAGAAGGGCAGGAGGGCAAAGGAAATGGGAGAGGACAGAGGATGGGAAGGAGCTGGAACATGCAACAAGATGGTCCCTGTGGTAACTTCCATTCCTTCCTAAGGTGAGATCAGGAGGCAAACTTGGATATAGCTTCTCCCTATAGAGATAAGCTCCCTCCATGACACCCCAAACTCAGCTACAAAACCCTTCTCCACATCCCTGCTCCCTGAGATGCACCCCTACCATGCACAAGCACCATCCCCTCACCAGGCAATCACAAAGACCAGCAGCTCCCTCGAGGATAAGGGGTGGGGCTGTGGGTGTGTGGGTGTGAGTGTGTGTGTGTGTGTGTGTGTGTGTGTGGGTGGGAGTGGGTGTGTTTGTGTGTGTGGGTGGGGGTGTGTGTGTGTGTGGGTGTGTGGGTGTGAGTGTGTGTGGGTGTGTGGGTGGGTGTGGGTGTGTGGATGTGTGGGTGGTTGTGTGTGTGGGTGGGTGTGTGTGTGTGCGTGTGGGTGTGTGGATGTGCGGGTGGGTGTGAGGTTGTGGGTGTGTGGGTGTGAGTGTGTGTGTGTGTAAATGAACCTCTTAATTCTTTCAGATATCTCTCTGCTGTAGGAACACGTGTGATCTGGTTCCTCTCACATGATTGCACACAAAAAACAGAGCACAACTGACTGTGGGACAGTCCCAAACTTTTTTGCCTGCATGTTAAATACATTGATTCAGCTTTGAATCAGAAGGGTTTGTTTTTCTCTCAAAGCTTTAAGGACTGCTGTTCCAGTGGCTTTGACTCAAATGCCATCAATATCTTCCCATAGTTTGCAAATGGGATGGATGCCCTGATCTGTGCCTCTCTCTGGACCACAGAGATACGCTGATCACATCAGGAAGCTGATTTCTTGCTGTGGCACAGCATTATGGGACTTGGCTTTACTTTGGTGTTGCAGCTTTGAACAGACAAACCTTAGCTCCCAGGCAAAGTCATGCATGGGATGATTTACTCCAAGATGAGCAGGAGAGCTGCAGATCACAGGCCAGGAACAAACTTCATTTTAGCTCAGAACTTTGAAGAACTAATTCTGATGAGTATCCCAAACTGGGAACGCTAGACCTAAAGCTGCTGATCCAAGACAGTTCCAGAATGCACAAACAGCCCAAAACTTGATTGCCGTTCACTTTGTCTGACCTCTTCCATCATGGTAGCACTCTTAGTTGCAATTATTCACAAGATCTTTGCTGTGACATAAGAAATTCAAGGTTCTTAAGTTTTGCCTATCAGCTCTTTTTCTTGTGTTACTGAAGAATTACAAGGATAGGTCAGGTAGGACTAGGGAAGAGCATAAGGCTGTTGATGGAGATGGCCACAAGCTGATCCAAAGCCTATGCTAAGAGGAACAAAATGATGTAAGAGGATGAGCATTGGACATAGAGATGAATGAGGTATTTGAGACAGCTACACCCAGTGCAAAAATGTGATTTTTCCGCCTTAGCTGCTTGCATACAAAATAAACTGTGGAAGCCACTGAAGTTTGCCTGCAAAGGTAAGTTTTCAGAACACATCCTTCCAGCAGCTCAAAGTTAAAAGCTGTCTGCTCTTGTGATACAAGTCTGTGGTATTTCATTGCAATGCAGATCTGTCCATCTTCCCAACAAGCATGACTGAAACATTAGCAGGAGACACTGACAGATGATGGTCTTTAGCAGAATCTCATCCAGATGCTCTCTCAAGCCCTTGAGAGTATGCTTGAAATCTTAGTTCCAGGCTGCAAATCAATTGACTAGGCTTAAAGGTAGTGTGAAGACAAAGTACCAATCTCCTCATCTAACACATCAATGAGGCATCAGTGCTTTTCTGAGCTATGGCTCCTCTGAGCTTACCATGCTCAGGACTTGCCAGTCTTGCCAAGCCATCTTCTGTGCTGCTTGCATGGGAATTGCAACCCAGTTGGCAGCAGAAAACCAAATTAATTATACTTGATGTGACTTCAAAGCGTAAGGGCAGTCTGTGCAAAACAGATCCCATGAGCTGTTGCCTGCCTCCACCGAGCTGCATTGCTGGTTGCTGCAGGATTGAACCATGACTTGCTTCAGATTAGTTTCTTCATTCTGACAATTTAAGTGACTTGACATCAGCCTTGAAGCTGAGTTGTGTTTCAAGGGCACTATTTGACTCTGCACAAGAAACTGCTGTTTTCCTGGGGGTCTGTGAAGGGGGCTGGAGCCCTCCTTTGAATTCAGCAGAAAAGAAAGGCCCATTCATGCCCCTGTCACATGCAGAAACATGACTGCCCCAAAATAGGGCTGCAGGATACCTCTCCAGTGGGGTCAGCAGGAGGGGTGCCATGTGGGCTCATGAACTCTGGGAAAAGAGCTTAGGAAAAACTGCAGCCCCCCAAACCAGCCACAGGATTAAAGGAGGCATCGCTTGAGATGCAGTGACTTCTGCCCTGGGTGGGGATGGGCTATTTGAGTGCATATTTCCTGACCTGTCTCGGAGTGCAGAGGGGTAGACTCCTGTCACCTCCTGATGCCCTTTAAATACACCAGCCCAGGAGGCTGGGAGCAGGTTTGTCTGCATGCGGACAGGTTTGTCTAGGCTGTGCAGCAGCAGTAATTGTCTGCAGGATTATATGGTTTGGAGAAGGATGGCAAGGATCTCATGAAGGCACTGCTCATGATCTCCTGTTCAAAGGCAGATAGAGAGCAGAGAGGAGCCTTCGAGCCAGGATGGTACCCAGAGGCTGGACTGGATGTGTGGTGGACAGGGGAGGCTGGTGTGACCCTACTGTAGCACTGGTGCTCAGGTTCTGCCCTGCATCTTGAACCATCAGATGCTGCTCTTCAGATAGCTCAGGGTGCTCAGGAACCACAGCAAAGACCCCATAGCTGCCATGTGGAAAGACATCAGTGCAACTGCTTGCAGGTGAGAGCATGGTTTGAAACCTGTTCCCAGCCTGCTTCACCTAGAGCAGAGCTCAGGTCAGAGGGAAAAGTGAGGCTTATCCTCCCCCAGAAGCTCAGGAAGGACTTGGTACACTCTGCTGTCTGCTGGAATGGAAACCATGAGTTCCTTTCTGCTTTCCTTGCTCCCCAGTATTCCCTCACAAGCTCCAGGTGGAGCAGCTGCCTCCATAAACCCTGGGCAGAAAAGGCTTTGACGTCTCCGTTCTCCAAAGGTGGTTGCGGATGCAGCTTCCTTCCCCAAAGCTCAGCCTCGGGGCTGCTTTGTGGCCAGCAGCTTCCCCCGCTGCGTCTCTCCCCCTAGAGCTTTCCTTGTTGACTGTTTTCGCCTCCTTCACAAGGCAGCGCCGTTCTCCTGCTTCACCCTCCTCCATCCCTGTCCCGCGCTTCACCCATTGGTCACAGGGGCTGGGCTCGGGGGAGCCCTGTGATTCTGTATATAACCAACCCCTCGGTTCAGAGAGACCTCAGCAAGTCATGAGACGGAAGAAGCATTCTCCTGAGCGCGAGCCCATATGCGACAGCAAGCCTCAGGATCTACAACACTGCAGTTCTCCCGGGGCCTGCAGGACATGTCCAGCAGCAGCCTGTGAAGTGGGAAGGAACCATAAGAGGGAAAGAAGCTGTTCCCAGAACCACCTAATTTCGTGGTCATGAGGAAGGTGATTGAACTCCATTGAGAAACTTTGCTGTTCTGTGTGTGCTGATTTGCAAACAAGGTGATTTCTCGGGTCAGGGTGAGTTTTTGCATGTTGGTCAGATTCCCTCCCCCCACATCTCCCACACTTGGATCATGGTGCCTGAGGAGGTACAGGGAGAGGATGGGTGAGAAGAAATCCAGCACATGTCGGGGGAGGGGAAGGTCCTTCTGCTTATAGACCAGACTGGGGTCAGGTCAGGGAAGCAGCTGGGGATGTGGTGTTGTCATCTACCTTTCTCCCTCCTTTCCCTCACCCATGGAATTTTGCTGCAATAAATGCCTTTTTCTTGCAAAAAAGGTCTGATTTGGGTTTGGTGAGGTTAGCCTAGCAGGAGAGAGCAAGCAGAGCTACTTGGTGGCAGCCTGCCCTGCATGTTGTGCTGAAGAGGGTGGCTTGAGATGTGGATGCTGCCTGGGATGTGGTGGACTGCCAGGCAAGAGGAGACCTAAGACCCCCAGCCTTCACATGGCACCTTTCAGGCAGAAGCTGTGCAGGGCTATGGCAATGTTTGTCAGTCTCATCTCCTCTCTGGGAATCATTCTGCAATGTCCACATCCTGACTCCAGTGGTTTCAGCTGCTGTTTAAACTCAGTACAACATAAACGGCTTTTCCACTTTGATGTGTCTAAGCTGTTTGCTAACAGAAGAAACGCAGCCAGGCAGGTGGAATGGGGATGGCCTCTTCAGGCACCAAGTTGCTTCCTCAGATGATCAACAACATGAGCAAAGTCCATAGGATCTGGGGTCAAGTGATGCTGGCACTGCCTTCACATCTAGGCACTGAACTGTTTTCTTAATGCTCTGTTGTGCCTCAGTTTCCCCCCAACTGAGGAAGGATTATGCTCCCAATCATTCCGAGATGTGAGAGCATGGAGTGCAAGAACTAAATGGGCTGCCAAGCAGGAGAAAATAATGCTTCTCTTTTACTGAATAGCTGGATTTTAAGTCAAAACTGGGGGGGGCGGGAAGTGCTGCGCTGTGCTGTGGAGGGGATGAGCAGAGTCCAGTGAGCCCTGTCCTGTGACACTCACATGAATTTTTCTGCCAAATACCCTGGAGCTGAGCAGCCACACCAGGCGCTGTAGTCCTGCAACTGCACCAGGGAAGCAGATAAAAGCAGCCACTACTATAGAAGGCACAGGTAACAACTTTCCAGGGATGCTCTGGTAGTGCTCTGGTAGTGCTCTGATGGCTGCTGATTTGAGGAGCTGCTGTCTTTCTCCAACCCTGACAGACCTGATTGGCAGACGCTTCTCTGTGCCATCCAAAGTTGCTTCCTGTGAGTTGCCCAGACCCTCAAGGATCCCAGGCAGGAGTTCTGAACCGGGTGCCCTCTCTGATAAACTGCAATCCCGTGGGCACTGTGAGGAGGAGAGGAGAGCATCGGTCAGGGCGTCGACCCATGAGACAACTGCCGTTGGCATATAGCCTGGGGCAGGACAGAGACCTGAGGACCTAAGCAAGAAAGCAGGCTGAAGTCCCTGCACCAAGTCAGAGCAGGAATTTGAGCCCAGGTCTCCAATGAGTCGGGTTTGTGTTCCATCAGGTTATTTATCCATTCTCTCGCTTCCTTTCTTCTCCCAGCATGCAGTTATCTGCATGTCCAGGCATTTTTAAAAAGCCTAGCCTGAGGCCACAACACACAATGAATGCACAGCTGTATCTGGAGAAGCTGCAGTTTTACCTGATGGGACTGGTGTCTAGTTTGGCCATGCCTTCCCAAGGTGGGAGCAGCATGCTCCCACCATACCCACACCGCTGGTTCTGGGATCTCCCTGGTCCTGAGTGGGGGAACTGTGCTACAGCTCAGGAGTTCCTTGGCTGAATGGTTCTGGGGAACAGACCCCTGAGGTACAGCTGATTGGGCTCAGATTCCAACGTCCCGGGTTGAGTCAGGGGGAAGATGGAAGTCCAATCTCTAATCCCATGCAGGTACCCCAATTTCTGCCTAACTGGCTCCTCCAGAACAGACCACATCCCAGGGGAGCCCAAAAAGGCTCCTGTTTCTGGCTTAGCACAGCAATCTTTCCTCACTTCAAAGCTGTAAACTTTCATAGTTTGAGAAACAGTTCTTCACCCACTGTAACCAGGGCACTCAAGATCTCTTCCTGTCTGAGGCACACGCTGACACTCCCTCTCTGGGCTCACTTCCCACAGGTGATCATATCTGGATCATCCAGAAGCCCCTTTCACAAATTCGCATCATGTCAGGACAGTGCTACACCCTCCTCAGCTTCCTTCTGTGGTTGTGGAGCAGTATTTTAGCTAGTCTTGCCAGAAGGTACTGGCTGAGATTTACAAAGCAGAACCCACTCTGGTGATAATTATTAGCAGTGCTCCAGCCTTGGTGAGCTTGGGAGACTTATTCACTGTGCTCAGCAGTCAAAGCTGCAAACAGCACAGGGAGATTTATATCTCTGAGTACTGAATTGCATGGGCACAGTGGATTTGGAAAGGAAGTGGTTCAATTAACAATGATAAGGATGGGGAAAGAGGGGCTGTGTTGCTTGCACATGAATTGGAGTAAGATGTCAGGTATCACCCTTGTAGTGTTTTCCCATCACAGTTCCCAGCAAGGCTGTGCTGGGTCTTCCCACTTTGCACGATAAGGTGGCCTGTGGTATCCCATGGGCTCTGCTTAAGAGAGGGATGTTAGTGTGGCTCCAGCCTTCTCATGGCATGAACTGGAAGTAAAGGTCCTGCTGGGTCTGTGCACCCTGGGATGGGGCTTGTGGAATTACCCAGATATGTCGGTCTTGACAGGTCAGGTGCCCCAGAACTGCTCCTTCAGGCAGTCAGAACTGAATGAGAAGTGTGGGGTGGGCATAAAAGAGAAGCCAGATTAGCTATGTGAGCAGCAATAACAAGATCAGAAGGTGCAGGAGCTGATTTGAGAAAAGGCAGGTGCTCTCATATGCTGAAATATTGGGTAAAAGGCATAAAAGACTGTTTTCCTTGTAGTTCTACTGATCAGGCATGTTTAGTTTGAGGAGCAAAGAGTCCCACACGCAGGGGTCTGGCTTTGCTCAGATGGGATCTAATCTGGAGTTATTTCTGCTCATTGTGATGATGGAATTTCTCATCTCGTTCCTTGTTCCTTTGCTCATCCTGTTCTCTCCCTTCTCCCTCTCTCCATCTGCAGATCCAATTGAGACCCATGAAAGGGTGTCCCATGAGCATTATGAAGACTCTTGCAGCTATCTTTTATGTTCAGTCCTCAATAGCAAAAATCCCAGCTCTCACCACTCTGGCCATTTTCCTGGCTTGCCTCTTCTCTAGTGTACACAGCCAGACCCCACAGGCTTTCCAGGAGAGCACCATCCCCTTTGAGGTGCTTAGCCAGGAGCAGATTTACAGCCTGGTCCAGCCAAGCTTGTTTCAGGATAACAGGCAGTTGAACCACACGGAGAGCATCTCTGGGAGCACCAGCTCTGAGCCACCCCTGCTGCCTGTGTGCGTGAAGCCCGCGGATATCAGACACATCTTCAAATACATCAACACCATCGTGTCGTGCACCATCTTCATAGTGGGGATCATTGGCAACTCCACGCTCCTGAGGATCATTTACAAGAATAAGTGCATGAGGAATGGGCCAAATGTCCTCATTGCCAGCTTGGCACTTGGAGACCTGCTCTACATCCTCACTGCTCTACCCATCAACGTGTATAAGGTAGGTTCCATGTGGCATGAGTGCTGCAGCAGCCTGGTAATTGCAGAGGTTGCCCAGAGAAGCTGTGGCTGCCCCATCCCTGGCAGTGTTCAAGGCCAGGTTGGACAGGGCTTGGAGCAACCTGCTCCAGTGGAAGGTGTCCCTGCCCATGGCAGGGGTTGGGACTGGATGAGCTTTAAGGTCCCTTCCATTATGAACCAGTCTGTGATTCTGTGATCTGCTCCCACCTACCTTTGTGCCCTGGGGACAGACGCATCAAAATAAGCCTACTCCGGATAGCATTACATTTTGGCAGGAGAGGCATTGAGGGTGTTTCTGCTCTCAAAAGCATGACAAAAACATAAACAGACAAAAATCTCAGTACATTCCTGGGAAAGCAGAGGTGTTCTGAGCTACAGCTGTGTTACGCAGACATACACAAGCATGCAACCTTCCAGATCTTGTAAGTCTCATCTAAAATTACAAGAAAAGAATCACTTGCAGTCTTCTGATATTACAACAGAATGTTAATTTCAGCTGAGCAAAAATTCTTGTCTTGTGCACTGGGCATACTTCTCAACATACAGCTCAGTTAATCAGCCTCAAGCAAATATAGTTCTTATTTTAGATAAATGTAGAGACTTCCTGAAACAAGCAAGAGAGCTGTATTATAAACCAGGGGCTTCTTGCAGAAGCATTGCCTCCTATACTTGAGAGAACAGGCACAAAATAGAAGCAGGGGAACCTGAGCTCTGCAGTAGACCTGAACAGGACCTCAGTATGGAGTCATGTTACAATATCTGTGAGATGCATCTGAGCTATCACAGCTCTTTCTCACCCACTGCTTGAGTTTTTGGAGCCACAGATTTCTATAAAGGGTTGGAAGGGATGCTGTGATATGGAGCTGGAGCTCCACATTGGCCTTGAAAGTAGAAACAGAGTGTCAGAGGAGTTCTGGATTGAGATGTCTGGATGCTCGGGGGAGAAGGCAGAGAAATTTGAAGTAGGAAGAAGTTGAAAATAACCAGATGTGGCTGTCAGAGGGTCTGAAATCACTGTGAATAGATACCCTTCAAGTGAAAATGAACTGAAAACTATATATGTCTTTTAGCTCAAAGCAGACACATTCTCCTGATTGATTTGTCTTGCTGCTGAGGCAAAGCTAAAGAGATTGGTTGCGAGTGGGGTTAACCTTGGGGTGGGCTCCAGGTGTCAGATTGTGAACCCAGGCTGATCCTTATGAGGGAGTGCCCTGAATTTCTTCTGCCTTCAGAGCATCTTGCCCCCACCGACACCCTCTGCTTGCCCCAGCTCAGCTTGGGGCCCCAGCACGTGTTCTGTAAGGAGTCTTGTCGCTACTACGTGTGCAGTAGAGGACCAGATGATGGTATGGGTGGCTTTGGAAGCCAACTGAAAGAAGCTGTCCTTGCAACCCAAAGCCCATTGCAGCATTTAGGATTCAGATCCATTTAGAGTCTGGGGTCAGGTCCTGGTGTCTGAACCATCCTTCTCTCTAACTGTCAACACACCTCACAATGACCCCTTGAGGAAAAGAAGGGCTCCCAGTTCAACACAAAACACAGGCAGCACACACTGAGTAATCCCAGTGAGGGAATCCCAGAGGGCTTTCAGCTGCTATTTGTGGGCTTCTTACACCTTGTGGGTAATCACCTGCTCGTCCAGAAAGCAGGATGTGCTTTCCTGAAGCAGCTTGTTAATGCTGTGGTTCTTCCCCAGCTCTTGGCAAAGGACTGGCCCTTTGGTGTGCAGGTGTGCAAGCTGGTTCCCTTCATCCAGAAGGCTTCGGTGGGCATTACAGTCCTCAGCCTTTGTGCTCTCAGCATTGACAGGTGAGAAGCACTTCTACAGCTGCACTGCCCAGCCTGATCCTTATTTGACTTACAGCAGGTACCCTCTCTGTAACTAAAAGGCAGAGTGGAGAGCAGCCTTGTCCCAGGACAAATTCAGAGGTGGGGACAAAGTGCTACCATGTAGAGTTGAAATCCAACAGAGACTGATTCTAGTGACAGTTTATATCCTGATGGAAAAGGTTGAGGGGAGGATCATGGTCTGCTGGAACAACTGCTGGGGTGGTGGGGAAGGGTGGCATCTCCCCAGTGGCAAGTAGATGTTGGGCAAGGATAGCTGCCATCAAGCCCTTTTATCTGATCTTTCCCATTCCATTGAAAGGGAAGGTTCAAGGGTGGAGAAGGAAGGCATAAGGGAAGGGCCTTTGGGAACAACTCTGATCTGCACCATCTTAGCCCCTTCCTTCCTGACAGTTGCTTTTCCCACTCTAATTTACTCTTGCTGTATTTCCCACACTGGGCAGGTACCGAGCAGTGGCATCCTGGAGTCGGATCCAGGGGATAGGAATCCCCATGTCGAAGGCAGTGGAGGTGATGCTGATCTGGGCAGTGGCCATTGTGCTTGCAGTGCCTGAAGCTATAGCCTTTGACATGGTGGAGCTCAGCTACTGGGAGCAACACCTGTGGGTGTGCATGCTTGCCTCTGAACAGAAATCCAGCTTCATGATGGTATGTACTCTGTTGCACCCCGGCTGCAGTGCAAGGGAGAGGGAAACACAGGCAACAGAAGCACACTCTCTCCTTGGTTAGAGGATTAGATGCTTCTGCAGATGGCTTCTAGCCATCAGGGTGAGACAGGGAGAGCAGTATCAGACAAAGGACTGTAGTGGCAAGAGGCAGACTTGCTTTGACTGTGGGGCCAGAAAACAGACCTTATCATCCTCAAGCTATATCGTGTCTTCACTATCCACATCAGAAGGTCCTGATGCATCTCAGGAAGCTTCAGAACCTGTTTCACTGTCCCAGCAGGCCAAAAAGGTTCTCCACAACCAGTCTGCATGGGTAACCTTTATCACAGGGTCACCTAAGGGCAAGCAAGGGAATGAAAACCCTTTTACACAAAAACTCCTTGCAACTGGTTCTTGCATAAGAGTGCTAAATGGGACCATCAGCCAGATGTAAACTAGCTTTTACTGCTTTATGTTAGAACACGTGCACCAGCCTTGCGGGAAGATATGTAAGCTTAGCACAGGAGCTGACACACTTCCACACATCAGAACTGTCTGATTTGGGCCAGCATCATCGTCAGGGCCTTGGTCATCTCATGCCCCACTTATCACACCACCCTTCCCCACTTTCTAGTTGCTTTTTCCTTTGCCTGTAGTTCTACCACAATGTGAAGGACTGGTGGCTTTTTGGCTTCTATTTCTGCCTCCCCTTGGTATGCACTGGCATCTTCTACACCCTCATGTCATGTGAGATGTTAAGCAAGAGAAATGGCATGAGAACTGCTCTGAATGACCACATGAAACGGGTAAGGAAACCAAGAATTCAGAAACTGATATCTTCCAAGCAGAAGGGAGAGCTATTGAAGAAAACATGTGCCTGTGAAGGGTATGTATGAGTACAGAGAAGCTGTGGCTGCCTCATCCCTGGCAGTGTTCAAGGCCAATTTGGATGGGGCTTGGAGCAAGCTGCTGTAGTGGAAGGTGTCCCTGCCTGTAGCAGGGACTTGGAACTGGATGAGCTTTAAAGTCCCTTCTAATCTAAACCATTCTGTGATTCTATGATTCTGTGAGTTAACATAGCCTGAGGGTGGTAAACAGATATTGGCACACTGGATTAAGGGAGATAGGCCTTCAGTTTTACAGTGCCCAGCTTCAAGGACATCCCAAACCACTAGCCTAATGACCATGGAACAGCTTGATTTCCAGCTTCTTATGGTCATTTATCCCCGGCTATACTATGCCAGCCCAGATCACACCAAACTGGACGAAATGTTGAATGTGCCTTATCACAGACAAGGATTACAGGGAAAAAGAGTAGTTTACTCTCCCTTCCTACCCTTTGCAGAGTGATTCCTTGAGGCAGACCAGCTGGTTGCCACAGTAATATAGAGTGAAGAGTGAATGGATGATGGATATCTCCTTGGATTATGATATACTCCCCATGTTCCGGGAAGTGTCACCCCAGCAAAGTCACCAAGAGCAATGGTGTGAGACTGGTCCATATTGTGCTGCTTGTACCCTACACACTTCTGCAGCCTGGATCTCAGAGTCTTCTTCATGATACAGGATTTAGAACCTGCAGGTTGTCCTTTGGGCTCAAAACGGGTACCCAACATCATCAGACTAGAAAAATTACTTGAAGGGCCCTTGCTCAGCATGGGGAGATGGTGCTTTGCTCCATCTACACTTTAATGCTCAGCCAAACTCCTTCTCCCTGACCACCTTCTCTTCTCAGCGCCGGGAGGTGGCAAAAACAGTGTTCTGCCTCGTGGTGATCTTTGCGCTCTGCTGGCTTCCGCTCCACCTCAGCCGCATCCTCAAGAAGACCATCTATGACCAGAGAGACCCCAACAGATGTGAACTGCTCAGGTAAGGACAGCAGCAAGAGGGCACTGGGCTGGCAGTCCTGATGGGTACTGGCAGAGGCTCTGTGGGCTCTCATGGCAGGTTAGTGGAGTTGCTTTCCAAACACTTCATTTCAGTAGCTCCTATTCTAGATGGCATTGCTCTCCTAGGCAGAAACAAAGGGCGTGGGGGACAAAGAAATTAAAATTTGAAATGTTTATAAAGCTATGGGTTAAAGAGGGCTTCTGGGCAGAGAAACATTCCCTGCAGGGCTACAGGGGATTCAGCACATCTGAGGGCTGTTCACACTTTCTGACACATGGTAGGTGCCCATCTTCCCCTCTCCTCTGTACTATCCTACCAAAATCCAGTTCAGACCAAACATGGCTACTTGAGTTTGCTTGAGTTTGAGAATGTCAAAGTCACCAGGGGAAATCAGATCTCATGATTTTGGTTTCCTTAGGAAATGCTCCTTGCAAGAAAAAGTGTTGGGGAGTTGCCCATTTGTGGGAGGGACTGTTTTGTGCTGAGCTCTATGTTAGCAGTCACCAGCCCTCCATGGAAGCAGGCTTTTGGGCCAGGCAATGCACAGGCAGTTTGGAAGCCCTCCCTCAGTTCTCTGCTCTGTGGGCTTCCAACATGCCTACCCTCTTCTCTCCCCTCTGGCTTCAGTTTCCTCCTTGTGATGGATTATTTTGGGATCAATATGGCCTCCCTCAACTCCTGCATCAACCCTGTGGCTCTCTACTTTGTCAGCCGGAAATTCAAGAACTGCTTCCAGGTAGGACTGATCCCTCCAGAGCTCCTGGCTGTAGTGACCGTTCCCAGACACCAGCATAAGCTTCCAGGGACTAGACATGATGCAGATGGAGCATCCCCATGGCAGCAGACTTCTGTGCTCCTGAGATGGGTGGAAAGGAGCTGCCACCAGCCCATAGGGTTCTCCCATTTGTTCATGATTTCTCACAGTTTTTCCCCTTGCTAGGTGCCTTTCTTCAAAGCCTCCAGTATGCCAGAGGTCGCTGCCCTCTGATGGTGATGCTTTTGCCAGTGCAGGACAAGTGAAAAATGTCCCTCTCATTCTGAATCAGAAACATCCCTACAAACCATTAGATCAGAGACAGGGGGTGCTTTAAACTTTGAACTCAAGTTTTTCAGAGATCATTTTCAGGAGTAGTGGAGCCCGGAGAAAGATTTTTGTGTCTTTGTTTCCAATCCACACCAGCCCTATCATGGAAAACCTGCTCTCAGCAGATCTGCAGGATGACAAAGTTCAGAAGTGCAGGCTGTGATCCCCAGCCTGGCACTATTCAGGTTGATTGCCAACATCAGTAAAAGAATATTTCCTCCTCTTTTACCCTGTAGCCCACACCTGAAACCTCTCTCTCCCCACTTTTGTCTCCTTGCAGTCCTGCTTGTGCTGCTGGTGCCAGAGGTCCAATCTGAGCATCACACCAACGGATGACAAGGGCTCTGTTGGGAAGTGGAAAGCCAATGGGCAGGAACTTGGGCTGGACCAGAGCAGCTCCCACTTGAGTAACAAGTACAGCTCTTCCTAAAGCCATGCCTCCGGCAGGGCCAAGAGCTCTATGCTAGGATGGCAGGATTCCTCCTTTGCTCTGGCACGGCTGTTTCTTTGCTGGGCCTGAACAATTTTTGTCTTCATGTGATAACCCAGCTGGAAGGAGCAGCATCATTTCACAGACCCATGGGACTAGCTCTGAACACAGGCTCTGTACCATTCTGATCCATCCCCTGGTCTGAGCTGCTTCTAGAGGAGAGGGGGGAGGATGTAGATCCTCACATGATTTTTCATTTAATTGCAGGAAAAGCGAATGACTTATGGCTGTTTGTCTTGGTTGGAAACGTGAGGTCAGGAAATGTATTAGAAAAGGAAAGAAAGGTTGAGATGTGGTCACATTGAGATGAATGTGGGATGAGAAGGAGAGGGGGAGGACCATGAGTGACAATTTCCAGCTGAAAAAGCCAAAGAAAAGGTTTGGTAACATCCCTTATCATCTCCCTCTGTCACTGGGCCAGTTTGTCCCTGCACAGAGAGCTGAGATAAGATCCTGGTCCCATGTATGTCTGGTAGATCACTGACTGTGTGGAATCTCCTCCTGTTCATGGTAGGGAGAGATGGGCAATAACTTTGCTTCACTGTTTGTCACAACTTCAGTGACAAACCTGACCCAAGGAGCCTTAAAAGTCCTCACTGATTCACTTCTTCTCCAGGCTCCCCATCCAGGGATGACGCTTACCCCACTTGTGTATAGCACAAGAAAAGTACTGTATGGGACTGCATGGCTTAGAGGAGCAGATACCCTTGGTGAAAGCTAATGGCTTTCTGTCAGCTCCATCTTCCCCTTCCCAAGGCAGGTGAGCTCTCGCTAGTCAGGCACGGCTGCTGGCCTGAGGGACTGTCCTTCAGCAAAGAGTGTGTAAGCCCAGGAAGGAGAAGGCTCAAATATGAATGAGGCTGTGCCCAAGGAACCAGCCCTCACCTTTTCTGCCCTCTGCTGAACCTGATCCAGCATCTAATTCTCTGGCTGCCACAGGATGCAAGGGAGAGGATTTAGGAGATGGGCCCTTCCAGAAAAGCATCCAGCCTTCAGTTGCTGTGGTCTTCAGCAACTGGAAAGTCCACAGCCTCCTTCAGCCACTGGCTCTGGGCAAGGGTATTGCCTGCAAGAGCACAGATCTGAAGGGAAAGAAGGGGCATTTCGCTAGTGCCAACATAGCCAAGCTCCAAAGGGGCAGCAGAGCTGGACCTTGATTTCTGTTGGCCACAGCAATATGACATTCATTTGTTCATTCGTTTGCAAGGGTGACACTGCTGCTCATCCTCATAGTCAAACTGAGGTGGAAAAGGCAATGGAAAGAGACTCTAAAGCTAACCAAAATTTGGCAAAGAGTGTTCACAAATTTATTATTTAATTAATTTCCAAGTGCTTTCCCAGTGTGTTTTTCTAAAAAAAAAAATCATGCTTGCATATGTTGCCAAAACTTTAAAACCTGTCTGAGAAAGTTCTACTTACCAAGATTTTATTACTGTTGTTTTTCCCTTCTCTCTTTTCTTCATTCCCATTTTCATGTTACCAAGGGAAAAAACAAAGAGAGGACAAAGGCAGAGCAGACTTGCAAATAAAGCAAAATATTTTCCAGGTGTTGGAGTTGGGCTTTTTAGCTTTGCTTTCACTGAAATGCAAATGTTTTACAAGCAAATGACTTTTCTGAAAGACTTATGTGTTTCAAGGAAAGCAGAATGGCTGATGAGTAGCAAGACCAGTACCTTTCCATAATCCAACCCATCCAGAGCTGCTGCTATGCTCTACCCCTACAGCTGGCTGTGTTGTGTTGGGAACAAATGTAGTTAATGAAGAAAAATGATGAAGACTGAAAATTCCCAGTGCAGACACTTTAGTAAAAGGGCATTTTTTTAATGATTTTCTTATAATTTTGAAGGCAATTCCTCTCCTAGCCAGCCTGGACAGTGCTTTAAGAAAACTGCTCTAGTGAAAGGGGTCCCTGCCCATGGCAGGGGCTAGGAATTAGATGAGCCTCTCAGCCCAAACCAGTCTTGGATCTGTGAATATATGATTTGCAAATCTTGGTCACTCTCCTGTTCTCATACGTGGGCTATGCTGAGGGCAGATCCACCCACAGCAACTCCCTGGTGTGCCCGGCTGTGCCCCTGCCTGTGGCCTGGGTTGGAAATGGATGAATTTTAAGGTCCCTTCTAACTCTGGTCTCTTCATCTGAAAGGGACGAAGCCTTTACCACTTCTTTGGGGAACCTGGTGGAGTGCTTCTACTTTTCAAAGCAGAATCTCCTACTGCGGGGGGGGGGGGGGGGGGGGGGGGGGGGGGGGGGGG
>JASSUY010034491.1:0-32934 GCA_032466535.1 Forpus xanthops
TGCACTTGTTCCAACAGTTCCATGTCCTTTTGATGTTGAGGACACAGAACTGCACACAATACTCCAAGTGAGGTCTCCCGAGAGCAGAGTAGAGGGGCAGGATCACCTCCTTCATTCTGCTGGTCACACTTCTTTCGAAGCAGCCCAGGATACGGTTGGCTTTCTGGGCTGCAAGTGCACACTGCCGGCTCATGTTCATTTTCTCATCTACCAACACCCCCAAGTCCTTCTCTGCAGGGTTGCTCTGAATCTCTTCTCTGCTCAACCTGTAGCTGTGCCTGTATAATTGGAACTGTAGTGCTGAGTTAGCATTGTATCAATGCCTTTTTCATAGGAAGCATTTGACTTCTGCTGACATCATAAGCAGTAAGATGCCACGTCCACTGAGCCACCATGTAAAGCCAGCACAATTTCCTACTTTTTTTTGAGGTGAAAGTGCCTCCTTAAGCATTCACACCATCACCACACCAAATCCCTGTCAGTCTTTAGAAAGTGAAGATGGATGCATGCACAAGAAAACAAACAAACAAAATAAACACAAGAGAAAAGTGGCTCATCAGTTTAAAAAAAGACTCTGGGGATCAGCTTTCCTTCCAAACAACAGGATCATTATTAGATCAATGCAATTTTTTTTCAGCTCATTGGCCTCATGAAAGCACACCTCAATAGAGGCCCATCCTACTGCCTCCTTCGTTTTCATTTAAACTAAGGTGCAATAGTTGGCAATGCACACAAAGCTTGGTAGTCTTCAGAAGTGCTATCTAACCCACAAATACTGGCAATACTGAGAGCCAAATGCGGCTCTATCTTTACTTCTCATTCCTGCGCTTAAAACCCAAAGGACAAATACTACCGGAGATCTCAGGGACAAATACATGCAAGTTGAGGATGGAGAGAGAGCTCCAGTGCTACATAGTTTTGCTTTAACCAATTTAAATTAGATACTTAGTACACAATCTTGGAAACGATTACATGTTTAGTCATAAACCACAGCTTTCATTAAGGGGATTATTGTATTTTCTCTCTGCATCTACTGCTTGATTTGACAAGGGAAATAAAATCAGCTCTATGAGAGGATTGCCTCTCTTTAGTTGCACAGGTAATTACTTATCAAAAGGGAAAAAAAAAGTATAATAATTTTTAAGTTATGTTAAACAATTTTTTTTGATTTGCTACCAACAACTGTCACTAGAGAGTGATGTTTTAGCAGACCAGAAGGAAACAGCAGACAAAAAGAAACAGACAGGAACTAGAATTCTTTGTTGTTAGTTTAATAGCTTGAAAATGAAAAGGTGATCCCACAAAGCACTATGCAGCATTTCACCTTTCTAGAACTCCTCAATAGCCTACAGGTTTGAGGCTATTGGAAGATACGCAATTCTATGGACATGACAAGAAACATATTCTCATGAGAATCTTAACTGAATGGCAGCACTCATACTGCAAGTGCCACTTTGCAGGCATGAGGAGTCACAGAAAAAGACTTCCATAAGTATCTCTAAACCTCCAATAGGCTGCTGAAACCAGAGAAAGCTCATTAGAGGGAAGTTGCAGAGAAGATAAGATTTCATTGACAAGTTCCTGCCCAGAGAGGAGGAAGGCCTCCTAAACTGGCTTGATTTTATTATTTGCTAAAGAGAAAAAAAAAATAGCAAAATAAATAGCAGAAAAGTGACAAAGTGACTGCAGACGAGTAGGAGACACACTAAAGTTGCACTGTTTTTTAAATGAAAAAAAAAAAATACATGAGCTACAGGGAAATCCATCTAAACTATTTCTGTAAAAGGACAGAGGAGTTTCCATATGATTTGAATCACAACTTGCTTTGTGCAAAAATGCCCTCACTGCTGGGATAATTATTATTCTTTTAAATATAGCAGCAGAGCTGCAGCTACTGAAAAACTCTTAAATAACAAAGGAAAACAGGGAAACTCTTCTTTGGAGGGTATGCTTTTAAAAGTAGTAACTTATCATTACAAAACATTGAAATACCGAATAAACAAAAGACACCAACAAGTTCCTGTTAACTCCTGAATGCAGAATGGGTCAAATCCACTCCTGTGCAAAAAGTATATACAAGAGGGAATTCATCACCATGAAAAATACTACTGTCATCTGCACTCTCTCAGGGCTCCAGCTTTCATTTGCTGACAGAAGCTCCACCACAGTATTGCTGGCAGAAAGCATCTGCAGAGGTGATGAATCAATATATTTTCCAGCTTCCCAGGCTAAACTCTGTCTCCAGCCCCCAGATGGGTGCATCTCCAGGTACTGCCAGCTGCTACTGACTGCTACGTTCACCACCAGCTGAGACTACACCCTCCGGCACCTCTCCTACTTGCTTCATCCAGCTGGCGCTTCACATCCTACATTTCCCTGCACTTCCTAACTCCGCAGCAGAGATGACATTAACAGATTACACAGGAGACTCATCCAGTGCTTCTCCAGAGATAGCAACCCGTAATTCAACAGTTCTTGATTTAAACCAAGAGCAACACACCACTCAAAAATCATAGCCTATTTCATGTGTTCTGTATAATGAATCGATTAGTCACAAGGTTGATAGCCAGCAGCTCATTAATTTGAGTACCACCTCTGATATCCTGCAGTACAGATGTTTCAAATGCAATTGCCCCACGCAAGTTGGAACACTACATTTAGAACTCAATTTAATTTGTTGGATTACATTAGACATAGAAATCTCTATTTCTCTGTAATGTGTCATAGCTACAGAGAGCCAGGAAACAGGACAGAGGCCCATTAGCACCAGTGAATGTTAGAAGTTCCCAAACAACTTTTAATGAACATCCCAGTGTAAAAAATCCTTGCTTAACTATTCTTCCTCAGTTTCCCTATCTGCTAGATAAGGCAGTGTATGGATAATGGATACTGAATGAAACTTTTAGCACTAGTTTATTTAATCTTTGTTCAGTACAATTTTTTGGTAATTTGGGATTTTTTTGTTTGGTTCTTTGGTCATTTATTTTGGCTTTTTTAACTTTTTAAACAGATAATCTTTTCCGCAAATGAGGTATTAACTGCATCATTAGACACCTTACCTTGGGTTCTCAGATTTGATCTCTGTAGTTACACATGTATTTTCCACCTGTGCTCACCAAATGAGGTGGATTGACTTAAGAGAATGTAGGAAGTTGCCAGTCCTTGCCTAGTTTGTGGAACCAGCTCACATACCCATTGACTATTGTGTGGGCATGCAAACCAAATAGCATTATTTCACATTTATACTGTGCTCACTTTAGTAAACCCTAGACACCATGCAGTCTTCCCCTTTAAGCCATAACTCCATTTTCCTATTAAACACTTCAAAAACAGTGTTCTCATTCAGTATGAGCACTTCATAATTACGTTTTTCTAAAAAGCTGTAATAAACTTTATTTAAGCAAGTGCTTCCCGTTTTATTGCCAACCCCAAACATTGTTCATTTGCAAGCACAAAGTGTCCTCTTGACATGATAATGAAAGTGCATTCATACATGTCAGCTGGAGTAATTATGTACTTCAGATTTATACGCAACAAGTATTATTCAGTCTTTTCTGCTGACATTTTCAAACATGACAAGCATATTAAATTTAACACCTAAAGTGTGAAACTTGTTAATTTTAGCTGCACATTTCCCAAATCGCTCAGAAATTTGGGCAACAAAAAAGGGAACAGACAAGTTTTTATAAAGAGGCCATCAAATTCCATATTCATACATATTCAGACCTCTCCAGTACTTAATTCAGGAAGAAACAAAGACAAAAAGAATCAGAAAAGATCCCTGGGCCAGTATTAAGATATATTAAGATACATTATTGGTCTCACAGTGTACTGGGCACATTTATTGAGCCATTCAGCCTAGTTTCCAGCAACTCTCACTGCTTGGGCCTGCTGCTAGTTTGGAAGGGAACTACTAGATGTCTCTGGAAAGGCAAATTGCATCCTACTGCTTGGGAAATGGAATTTGCTGAAATAATGCTCTTTTATGAGAAAGAGAGAGAAAGGTATTACTTTTAAACTGGATTTTAAAGGACACTTCCCTAAACTCTTAAGCCACCTCAGACATATTTCACCCACAGATGATTCACAGAAGAAAGCCTGGACTCTGTGTTTCCTTTTATTTTAATTGGCGTTTAATTGTTGTCTTTTTTCCAGGGCCTCCAACTCTCTTAAGAAACCCAAATTATTGGAAATCACTACTTCCTTTAAGAGGAAAAAAAGAAAAACCAAACTTCACCTAAACTTAAGAGAAAGTACAACTCAGCAAGTACAAACTCAGCCAGGCTGCTTTAGATAGAACACAGAGGCGCACCAGCAGGTGCCTCAGGGACCTACTTCCCCAGCTGACGTGTGACTAATAGTACCTTTGATTTCCTGTTTTACAGAGCCGTTATAAGGATCACCCATCATCTACCAAGCACTCTGTGCCAGTCTTGTTCAGTGCATTAAAATTCTTGTAGGACAGAATCTGACAGCAGACAGTAGAACCAGGAACTGCTTATATATGCTTCATCCTGCCCATCCTCTAAACCCAAACAAGCAAAAGTAACCAAATAAATTACAGTGTCTTGCTTAAAATACCCAGCATATAATTTCATCATGGCACCAAACCACTGAGAAGCAAGAACTGGTCTATCTTCACTTCAAAGGAAAAAGAAACAGGAATTCTCTTTATAACTGATCATAAGTACTGTCAATCTCAACCATTAACCATTACATACCTGTAATAGTACACAGATCTTCAGGAACCTTCATAAGACCCAACTTTTTTGGTACAGGGTCAGTAAGCTCTCTTGCTAAATGTAATACTTTTGTCCTTAACTGCTATAAGAAAGAATCAAAACCCCCAAAATAATTTATGCAGATCTGTGTTACTGCAAGAATAACTGATTGAGTGATAACAATGGAAGAAATCTCTAGTAAAAAAAAGATAACAAGTCAGATCCTAAAGTCATTACTTTTGATAAATCTACTTATATACCAATGAAGGCACTTTCAAGTAGCGGGCTCATTCATAAACTACAGCCCTGTTCTGCTACGCAGACCTGCTCCTGACATTTCGTCCACTGAGGCAGTTCTGCACACAGGTTTAACACTTCTAGATTCTCACCAGTTTGGTATATTCAGGACATAACACAAGATCAAGTTCCAGTGCCCTCCCAAGAAATAAAACAGCCTGGAGAAGGCAGCTGTTCCTAGATCAGTTCATGCAGCCCCACCGCCCTCTTGTTCCTGAGGCAACTTGAGAGCAGACAGAAAGCAAATACCAAGGTCCAAGCCCAAGATGCAGCAGAGAACACCACAAAGCACCTAACTTCCAGCCTGACTCTATCAATTCCTTCTCACTGATTACTTTTAAGATTCATCCATAGGTTAGTGCACTGCAAAGTGGCCTCCGATATGGACTGAAGGAGTTTCAAATGTTACCTTTGCAGAAAATTCCTTCTCAAATAATTTTCCTTTATTTTTAGGCAGCAGCATTCAGTCCTAATATAACAGTCTCTGCTTCAACACCAACCACTCCCTATTAGTTCCAAGTTGTGACCCCTAGTTTTACTAATTTTAACTCTATTTTAACCTATAGTTTCCATTCTCGCTGGAAGTAAATTTTGAAAATTGCCATTAAGATAGCAGTGAAAAATGAGAACAAGTGTAATGCTCTATTTCCAGTATGGGAACTCCAGAGGCACAAGTAATAGCTCATTGGGAACAAATCATTATGTCAAACATCTAAGGACAGAAATAATCTACAAAGCTCCTGATTTCTTATAAGCTTGTTTGTAAGAAGATTTGGCTTTGAAACAACTTATAAACTCTTTAGTGTTGCCTGCAATTTCTTTCTTTGTCAAAATCATTGCATGAAGACTGTGAAAAGCAAGACAGTGAGAAAAAAGTTACAACACACACATGACCACCCTGCATAAAATAATTATGCATCCATCAGGAAATTAATCTTTCTGATACTATAACATTCTAATTTTTTCCAAGTATAACTGGGAGAGAGAGATTGAGAGTGCAAATCAGAGGGATATGAAAAAAAGTTCTCAAATTTTCTTATAGATCTGACAGAGTGGGTCAGACAATCTATGAAATTAGACTGATCCAATAGCACAGCTTGACAGATGCCACACAAGACATAAGAGACATGACATTTATTTCCAGTGTGTCCTCCTTGAAGGAAAGAGCTCTACTTATCCTGAGGAAAATGAAGAACAGCTGCATAGATATGTCTAGAACCATTAGCACTTAACAGCAAACTATCCCCTCAGGATTTGATTTGAGGAAAATGTATGGCACTTTCCCAAAGGAATTTTAAAAGCCCCAACAGCTTCAACATGTCAAAATATTTACTTGCATTTCATTTTAAAAATAATAAAACCCATTCTTAAATTAATAATAGTAATGAATAGCAAATTATTTGGAATTATGCTACTTTGCCAGAAATTGGATGAGTCTACAATACCTAACTATATTCACTCAAAGACACTGATGTAATACTGCAGAACATGACTAGAAATGAAGTATTACTGGTTGCAACTACAGAGCCATCAGGTACCAACTCTTTGGATCAAATAGGAAATGCACAGGGTTTTGCTGATCTGAAAAGCAGATAACCTGTATCCATTGCCAGTAATTTCTGCTGTCTTCATACACTACACACCAGTGAATAGCAAAGTGTGCTTCTTGTAATGCTAACGTGAAGAAATAACAGCTCCCTAGGTGAATTGATCTGCATTTGCTGCAGATGATCTGTAGGTTTGCCATGACACTAACCATAGCTCACTATCACTCTAACAATTCTCAGCTGTCAGCCAGAATAATTTTTTCCAGTTGTTAGATGTGCAGTCTGATCTGACTTATCCACTGCATCATCAGTATCCTCCACGGAAAAAAAGCTTTTAATGGAGTTTTCCAAAAAGACATGAAGCAAGTCCCAAAAGAAATAAAAGCTCCATGTATTGTTTTGATTTCCATTTCTGAGTAAATATTTTTACAACCACAGACTGGCACTTCCAAGCATCAGGCCCTCCTGCTTATCAATAGGTCAGCTCTATGTATGCACAGCCACAATGCAGGGTCCCCCGAGCTGTCTTCAAACCTTAACCTGATATGGAGATGACATGCACAGAAAATAGAATAAAGAACTTTATCTCTGAGAGCTCAGTGCACATCCCACCAAAATACTGACAGCAGTGCCAAACTATACTGAGCTATGCATAATAGAATTGTGATTGGAAGAATTTTTCACTATGGACATAGATCTGTCCTTTATTTTATGATTTTCATTATGCTAGAGGATCCTGACAGTATACTCTTATCAATTAAAGCTGTTGTTTTTTCAAACATAATTTGTCCCTGAACAACTTAAATGTAGAGGTACAGTCAGGCTAGCAATGGGAAAACTTAAGTCTTTGCCAATAAATTCTCATTTCACTTGAAAAACTAGAAGTATGCTGATATATCATTTATCTACAGGCATAAATCACTATACTAGATACCCTAATTTAAATATAACATCAAACTTGAGAAGAGTTGTCTTTTCCCCCAGAGTAACACTTCACAGGATCCTGCAAGCCACTAACTGTACATAACACGAGGCTGTGCACGTCAAAGCATATTAGAACCTAAAAATATTGTTCACAAAATAACTCAAGATGCCCTAGACACAAATTCACGTTCATGCATTATGCAGTATAGGTTCAGTGAAACCTGTGAACCTAGGACATGACCCCACACTTGCAGCCCTGGTAAACGACAGGGTTAGCGCTTTTCACAACAGCAACAGCTTTGCTGTGTGCACTCCCACCACGGCAGATAGCAGATCTGCGGGGCGTGCTCAGAGCATGCCAGCTACTGTCCATGAGCAAGAGAATGCATTCAAGCAAAAACTAGACAATACCAATATTTACAGACTTCCTCTAACATACAGCCACAGAAAACCAGCATGGCTTATACTGTGAGATTCCCAGAAATCCTGGTCAAATATTGCCAAACTGATAAGCTAACAGAATTTCTCACTTCAGGAAAGATGACATTTCCAGGAAAGCCAGCAGTACAGTAGCCTTGCCCAAAGCAGTGAAGGACTGTTTATCAGAATTAATTAATAAAGTCAACATAAAACAATTGAAAACATAGGATAAATAACCCAAAATTAAACTACTGCCTGCAAATCAGACACTAACATAATAAAAGCCATGACACAATTACAGTACCATCATATCAGTCAACAATCTAAAGATGGGAAATGCAGATGAACTAGAGAAGAGATTTTTCTTCCTCAAAGGAACCAGGATGTAAAGGACCATGAATAATAAAACTAGAATGTGGTCTAAAATTCCATGAAGTTATTCAGGTCGTCAACAAAAGTGTCAGATTTCTCCACTGAGATAGAACAAGTACATGTAAGCATTTCATTATGCAGACTAATTCCCATATAAGTGTCATCTGTCTGTTAAATTAAGGTATTCAGGATCTGAATTAAGGCTGTGATGTAAAGCAGAAGACAGAACACAAGAAACTAACACTTAACAATTGCAATAATATAATGTGAAAAGTTACAAAGCTTTTCAGTCCCACATTCATAAGTGACTAAACATATATATAGTCTCTTAATATTTTTGTCACCCCTATTTCATTCCAGTATAATTTCTTTACATTCCACCAAATAGCATCAAAAGCAAATAAAAGCAGACAGGCCTTTCCAGTAATCCCCTAAGATACCTTTCTAAGATTATTTGTCCCTGAAGAAATCCTTAGCTTTCCTTTTCCCCATCCCCCCTTCAAAATCTGTGAAGGCAAAGGATCACCGATCAGAGCAAAACTGCTGAAGCTGTATGGAAGATGCTAACGGTAAAATACGGTTCACTTGCTGAAGTATATTGAGATGGGACAGCAGGAAATGAGAAACATTCCACCTGTCTGTTTCTTGAATCACTTGGCTCTTCACAAAGCTTTCTTCATGACTTCTTTATTATGTTGTTCTTTTTGCCTTTGTACTCCCTAGTGGAGAGGCATTTCTAGGTTCATTTCAGTAACGTCAAAATAATTGACTCAAAACTAAGAACGAAGTATTGCAAGAGCTATGTCTTGATGAATTATCAGAGTAATTGATAAGAGTTCTTAAATTTCCCAATAGACCCCTCAAGTTCAAAAACCAAGCAAAAGGCATATACAAAAAAACACACAATAATATTAATATTGTCTTCACCTTTCCCAAGCGCTCATCCTTATCATATATAAATCTAAACAGAAAGGACCAGAGCAGATGCTTATTGTTTTACATTGTTACGAAGTCAATTATTCTGTACATCAGAAGTAATTCCCCTAAAGCAACAGTACCATGTTCATGTGAAACTCAAAGAAGAAATAGAGCTCCTGGCCTTGAGAAAGTTAAAGTGGAATATGACCACATGGTACTAAAACTGCATTTTTTCATACAATTTGCTTTTACAAAAGTTAATGAGAGTCCAGTTGCAGATCTGCTGGCAAAAAATTAATGTAGAACACCATTTAGATAATAGTCCAAAATATACGGATGTATTATGGTCTTACAAATGACATGAGGAAACTCACTGCCAGCTTCAAAAGCTACAAAGAAACTGAGTAATATTTGAAGGATATCTGTGCACTTGATCATATTTGCTTTTAAAGCCTATAATCCCCGAGAAATTCAAGATGGAAAAGGAGATCCCAATTCTTAACTGTTTGTTAAAAACAGCAAAAGATTAAACAAGATTCACTCTGTAATTTAGCTTCACACATCAGAAACCTTGTAGAAATTTCTCTGACATGCTCTTTACTGAGACAATGTAAGTTTATTGTTACGTCAAATAAATTAGTTACAGTCAAAATATACTGTCAGTTGTCTAAACATAGGATATTGGCCTGCAGCAGATTTTAGTTAAAACAAATGTACTATACAATATTGCCTTTGGAAGAAACATACACATGAAGAGCCAAGGACATATATAATGCACATTCTATTAAAATATTTTTTAGCTACCTAGTACAGTATTTCTAAGACAGACATCAAAATGTGCTTAGAGGGTTGGGAAAGGCATCGGGTTTTGAAAGAAATATGCACACAGTATTTGACTTGTACTTTAGTTTCATAAAAGTTTGAAGGAGAGAGGGAAAAAATATTTAGTTACTTAACAACTTGTCTGTATAATGGCATATTAATTCTGGACTTATGCATGTAGCTGTATTCATGTTACCTACTCTTACCATTTGCCATGCAGATTGAAACAGTATTTTGAGAGAGTATGTACAGGGGTACAGCAATGTACCCTGGTTTCTTGGCTTTAGCAGCCTAAATAGAAGCACATCCCAAGGCAAGCTGTACAGCCTAACAGCAGAGTGATAATTTACGCCTTTCATGTATTTTTTCTGGGTTCTCTATGGCATAAAGTGCTTTATAGCACATTTTCAAAGAAGGAATAGAAGTGGTAAAAGTAAATAAAGGAAAAATGAAATAAATGCTAGCCATATTCATGGAAATAGATCATATGAGTGACAGGAAATCTGAGCAGATTCTGTGTTAAAGTAATAAATCCTGTAATTATAGAAGACTCTCAATAAACTTTCACCAAGACATTTGAAATTCAGACATTACTATGGTGCTACATTGCTACCACAAAAAAAAAATGCAAGTGTAGTTCTAAAATATATTAGAAGATATATTCCCAACATAAAAAGAGAAAAAGATTAAGAGTAACATACTAAGCGTGAATGGAACTAGGTGTGAAATCTAAACTGCCTGCAATCCTAGCTATTCACATTTAAACAAGAAGAAAATAATCTAGAACTGGAGGCTCCAGACATTGTATCACCTGCCTTAAGAGAGGAAACTCAAATAGCTAGAAAAAAAAAAAAATAAGCTTCCCTTCTTAGTTCAGTTTATGTTCCTTTACATGTGCAAATACAGAGATGCAGTTCTAATATGAAAATTTTAAACTGAACAACACAAAAACTGTTGCTCTAGACAATTGGTTTATCATAAACACGTCTCCTAAAATGTGGGATTAAGCTTTTTAATTGTAGTCCTTTTATCACTCAGAATTCAAAGCTTTGTTCTTTTAATTTTAAGCTTATTGTAAATGTATCATCTGGAGACTGAACCCTTCTTTGAGGCTTATTGAATTCTGACATTTCATTTCTCATAGGAACCCAGCATTTACGGCACATCCTGACTTTATCCCTTTTCTTTAATTATAAAATGGTATTCAGCATTGCCTTTTGCAAAACATGATCTTTTATACATCTCCTTCGTAGTTATAACAAACTTTCCAGCCCCTCAGCAACAGGCCTGTCAGGTTTCTGGTGATAACGTCTTACTCTACAACGCCCTATGAAAAGTTGTCCTTTGAGGATCAGAAACATACAACATGTACTGCTTCAATGTGTAAAGACAAGATTAAAGTTCAAGGAAGGCAATTAAACGCTTAGATCATATTAATAAAAGCATTTCCTGTGTTTACCCTGGTGTTATCACTGCCTACAACATTGAGCAGAGTATTTGTTTTGTTGACTAAAACATGAGCTGAAAACTCAAAAAGAGATTAAGGTACTGCTTCTCAAAGAATACAGCCCAAATGACTTTTGTTCAGTATTTTTACCAATATTTAATGAAAAATTCTGCACTTTAAGGAACAGAACTTTGTACAGAAGAAATGTCAATCTACCTACAAAGAAATCAACAGGGCTTAAATTCCTTTGAACTTTGTGGGTTCTGATAAAAACTGCAACTCACTTTATAACACTAATAGTTTACTATTTATCCTGATTGAACTGTAAGAAATGATCAATACAACCATATTTACCTTCATTTTGCCATCATGTCCTGTAATTATCCAAGTGCCACTGTGATGGAAATCAGAAACTCTCCAAAAGGTACCCGGTACTGTTCAAATGTACAAGGAGTTATGATCTTTGTAATGTTTTGTTTTTTTTGGTTTTTTTTTGTTTTTTTTTTTTTTTTTTTTTTTTTTTTTTTTTTTTTTTTTTTTTTTTTTTTAAGATTCAATGAATATTTTTGATCAACAATACCTGTGATACTAGTAGAGACTGGAGATACTAGAGAGACCAGAAAAAGATACTTCCATATACTGGGGAGAAAACAATTCAGAACAGCAGCAGAAACCTGAAAAGCCTCCATACAGCTGCACAGACCTACCCATGTCTAACTTTATCGTGTGGCAAACTGGAGCAATAGCTGCAGGCAGCACCTGACACAACAGAGAAAGCAGAGCTTCTTCACTCACAGTAGCAAGACAGACCCAGACAGAGTCTGATGTGGTCTTTCCAGTATAGCACTTCTGTTTCTGAGCACCAGCCCTAATGCTGAGAAAAGCTGATGATTTACAGAGGTCACTTGTCTCAGGGAAACAAAGGACTACTTCTGTTATATTTTTTAACATTGACTAGCACAACAAACCCTATTGCCTACTACAGTACAAGTAATACCAAGAATAATTTATAACCACAGCTGACCTTTTTCACTAAATATTTAAGCCTGTAAATTAGTCTCCAAGGGAAGTGTGGTTCACCATCTGAGGTAGTTAAAGGTATGATACATAAAACACACTAAAATGTTCTGTGGAGAATAAGCCTATATTTACAGAAGCATCAACTAGATTATTAAGGCTGTTTCTTGTCCCATAGATGATTCAATTTACAGGACATTTTCAAATGACAGTTTTTCTAAGTCTTAGAGTAAGCTGTGTTTCAGCTAAACTGTTAATACTGTTTTATAGCAGAAACAAGTTTGGGAGTACGGTTTTTTGTTTGTTTTTTTTTTTTTGGGGGGGGTTCAGAAAAAGGAATAAACATCAGAAAAAACATACTGAATTTTCTTTATATTATGTGGAATGAAGTAAGGGAAAGGAAAAAGCATCCTATTCTTGGAAGGCAATATACAGTTTTGGCAGACACTTAAAAGCATCTAACAAACCTAATTATCACATGTATACAGGTACAATTGTATTCAATGGGGGGAAGAAATGGAACACAGTCTTGTGGAACATGTGGAAATGCCTGACTGTTAAGATCTAGATTTTATGAGAAATTCCTGCTTTTTGTTAGTATAAAAACCACACAATATACTGTGGTTTTTTATCACACAATGTAATTAAAGCCACAACATACCATGTATAGGCAATCAGCATATTCATTTGGAAGTCTGTAACAATTTTAAGTTAGAGTCCTGCCTGGCTTGCTGGTTTTCTATGCTTAATGCAAGCTGCAATTGTTTTCCTCTTTCTTCCCCAAGAATTCTGAGGCAATGTTTCCTAAGGAGATTCCTACTGACAGGCAATTACATTCAATTGTGTAATAGCAGAAAGCTAGAAAACTATTTCTCTATGAAAAGAAAGACTTTTAATTGTTGGGTTTGTTGCAAGATTTCTGATGTGCTACACATAAATCTATATATGCAGTCATAGCCACAGTGTAGCCACATGATAACTGGAATGAAATTTTTGATTGAATGAATTAAAACAATCAAGCTTTATAATGAGAGACACTGCAAGGAATGCCTTCATCAAATCTCCATTTCCATGTGTCAGGCAATCTTAGCACCAGAGCTCTGACGCAGCCATGCAGTTCTACAACACACTGACAGAATCTCCATTAAAATTAGGACCTTCAAACTGTGTTAAGCAGCAGCATCCATTTCCATGGCAAGGAAATGAGATTTCCTTGGTGAGCTTTAGCACATGCTGGTGTTCCTCTAGTGAAGATAATGCATTACCTTCCAGAGACCAGGATTGGTGGCAAGATGCATAAAACCCACACCCTCCTACTGTGCAGGGGCTCACCTTCCACAACTTACAGTCATGAATGTAATGATTAATAACAGCATAATTCCTTCAACCCCACCTCCATTTTTATTTTGTGACGATGCTGAAAATGTACATATGTATAACAGGTTACTACTGCGGCAAGTGTGCAAGAAGTTACTGCACTTACAAACAGAACATTGGCACTTTGAAATCCTAGCCCCCTAGAGCTTAAATGGGCTTCCAGCCATGTAAATGAAGATCTCTAACAAGTTGATTAGCTTGCTCAGAGAAGAAATAGTTACACATTTCTTTCAGTTCAGTACTGTGTTAGACTAAAATTCATTGGAGAAAAACAGAGCACAGATAAAGAACTGTTGATGTCGGGCAGAAAAAAATAGAAACTGATATTTTTTTAAAGTATAAAGTCGATATAAAGAAATGTTTCAATTAACCTCAACCCCTTAACCTGCAAGGCAGAGAACACAGTTAAGCAAGTTTCATGAGCTTGAAAGCCAAAAGTGGCCATAGAATACGTAACTGCTAATGTGCTTTCTGTTTCAATTTGGTCAGATGCAAAAGAGAGGTATAATGAGCTACATTAACAGTTTGACATAGCTGGTAAACAGCTGAGAGTGGCTTTAACTTGCCTTATTTCAGGTATTGGATTTAATAACTATCTCTTCATTCTGTAAATACACAGAAGGGCCCTGGAATTTCTACATCAGTCAGTAATGGAGCTAAACCTGACATGTGACTTATCACAGAAGACCAAGAGGAAGCAGCTTACTTTTATTCTGCCACAAACTTTATGCAATCTTAATCCTCTTCTGCAACAGAAGAAACATATTTAAGATATCTCAACTTGCAATGCACAGTGAATGCAAGACCTATGCTTATGGTGTAGGTTCCTAAAATGAGTTTCAGGAGCAGAAAAAGCTCACTGCCCGGGGCTTTTATTGACAGCAAGCCCATTTCCTGCAGTTTGCTCAAAAACCTAAATACTTAAAGAAGATTAGCTATGGACAGAAAATTAAGATCCAAATATTCATATCAAGCAACATAGTGTATATATTCCAACACTTCCCTTTGGATCACAGCAAGCCCATAGCTGTGTCCCCCAGTTTTTGAAATGCAAAAAGTCATTGGTACTACCAACCTTTATTTATATATGTATTTATTTATTTTCCCCAAGTGTAAGTTGGTTTCTTCCCCTTTCCATTTGAAGATAAACTTCAAAATGAAAACTGATGACAAGGCATGTAAAACTGCCAAGATTAGTTTTCCTGAAAATCATTGCTTATTCACGGTTTCTTTCACTCCCTGTTAACTTAGGATGCTTATTCAAGTCTGGAGGATGGAGTTTAACAAATAACCTTCAGCAGCTCTCCTCAGTATTTAAAGGTCATTTGAGAATGTCTGATTGGAATGATTGTAACTGAGATTAGTCTTCAGCTGACGAGAAATAAAATGAAAAGGGCAAGTGTTCAGGAATATAAAGGAGACATGCCAGAAAGTATTTGCCTTGTTTCTGCACAAAGCAGCACATAGTCTCCCAGGCACTGATGCAGTGCATTTCTGAGAATTATTAAAGTAAACAACAGCTTTTAGATCAATTCTGCTCTCATTCACAAGCTACGTACAAGACCAGGGTTTGTTCTGCTGATTTTAAAAGTGTTTTCTTTAGATATTTTAGAAACGGCTGATATACAAACCTCTTGAAAGATTTGTATGAGTAATTCCAGCCACCGACTTGGAAATTTCCCCCCATGAGGAAATGAGAATGTACATCATGTAACATATGACTACATTTATATACTATAGAGTCTGAACAACTAAGTTGTTAATTATGTTAATTTTTCTCTTGCTTCCATTTTTTGTGGGGCAGCAAATGTTCTGTCAGCCATTATCTTGAGAAAAATTGTAACTGATGGGTTCATTTTCATTTATGCCTAAGGAATTTTCACATTATCGTAAGCTGGAAAATATTAGATAATTAACATTGGTGATAAAACCACATTCATACTGATTATCCTGTTCCATGTATATGCTTAATTGTCAACATTGCAATAGCTTTAACTGCAAATAGACATAGTCCATTAGCCAACCAGACTGCTCAATGAGAAAAACACAGCCATTTTAGCTGTTATTTGGAGGATGAGAAGCGCATAATTATCATTTAAATAGGCAGTTTTACTTTTCTTATCCACTTGGAATACCCCCTAAAAATACTTGCCTTCCATATTTGGGGACAAAGAAACAACACTGTTTACAATAACAGCGATACTAAAGTCTCCTAATGCACTGTCCGCGCAGAAATGTCACAGTGTTTTGTAAAGACAGAAAAGAAATATATGCATTTCCATTTTTGGAAAGGAAGAAACAAACACAGGGAGGAGAAACAATCTGCCAAGTGACTGACAGTGCATGTCTGGAGTTACTGGACAAACCTTACTAAGAAGTGCTGAAAGAAACAGAAAACGCAGTCTCCAGATCCACGTGCAAAGGAAATCTTTCTTACGTGCATCCATTTCAAGCAAAGCAGGGAGACTGGGTTCTCTGTATTGCACTGTTCCTGTTGCCTTGAATCCTAGTTACTAATATCAAAGTAAAAAAGACCTGTTCAGCTACCTGTGATCCCTTTGTGTGAAAATTCTCTGGACTTGAAATCCTTTTCTTCAGTAAGATGGGTGATAAGGAAATCTTTTGCAGAGAGGCTGATAACACCCTTGATGCATGTTTCTATGGGCTCTCCCTCCAGTCAGTCTGCCCAATTGTTGACAGTACTTCATCCTTCACTGCAGGACTCAACTCTAAGAACCCAATCTGACTCCAGTGACCTGAACGTCTCAACTGAAGCTGAATCAGTCTCCGAAGCACAAAGTATCTTCACCCCAGTGCATTCAGTCCTAGTCCCGCTACAGGTTCAGTTTAATGACAGAATTCTATTCTTAGCTATTGAGCATTTGTGTTCACTCAGTCTAGTGTTTCAGCCTGCTCTATATATCACCAGTGTTATTTCCCTGGATGGTTGTTTCATATTTTATTATGAAATGACAGCACTATTATTAACAAGAAAATAAAAAAATATAGCCGGAAAGAAAAATACAAACATTAAGATCCACAAGCTGAAGGATGTAAGTTTTTTCTGGCAACACACAGGAAATAGCTGGATTTGTAAAATATTTTCTACTTAAACAGTTTATTACAACTGACGCTGGTACAACAATTACTACCAATTATTTTGTCAGCATGTCTATTCCATTCAGTGTGAGAAAGTAGCATAAAACACACCAAAAACCTAAAAGCGGCTTAAAGACCATTCTGTTAGGGGCCTTTTGAATTTTCAAGAACTTAGTAAGGATGTAGGAAGAATTTTCTCTCCAGGTTACTAGTTTAAATCAAGACCTGATGCTTACCCCAGAAGCAAATATCAACATAGAGTTGCTTACATGACATTAATTCATAGACCAGACTCTCTAGTGGTCAGATGTCCCTAGCAAAATCCCATCACAATAATTGCTATCTGTCAGCAGATTAAACTATCCACTTCCAAAGTCATAAAGTAACCCTATGGGAAAGCATGCAGTGGGATAAAGTCAGAGCTTATTCTCCCGGTCTGAGAGTATATATAATTAGTTTTTTTTTCTTTTTATTAGAAATTGTAAAAAGATACTTAGAATATGTCTCAGTTGTAAAGTTAACTTGAATATAACCCTAACTCAGTCTACATCTGCATGTAGAACTCTCACCTTTTAGTCCAAGGCCCACACATCAAAGCAGCATAGAAAATCAGAGCTTCTCTGCAGAATGAATGTGGTGAGCATCTCCAGAGCATCATTAAACTTCTAATATCTCCCTCCTGTGCTCATACAGGACATACAATAACACCCCCATCTACACTCTGCAGAAGAATTAATCTCACAATTCAGTTTCCTGCAGGATTTTCCAGGCTCATATGTCTGATTCTAATATTTAATGATGTAGCATATGCACATCAAAATTAAACTACCTGGGATGCAATAGACAATTGCAGTGCTGCTTTCCTCCCTCCTTGCATTACCTCCAACAAATCATGGTACATCAGATAAGTTCCTGAAAACCCTAAACAAATTAGGACAGCTCCTCATGTTTTGTTTGGACAACACACTGTACTGAAATGCTGAGAATGTCCAACAAAAGTAAAAGTATGATAAATTTATCACACAGCAAAACTTACTTTCATGAAGAAATGGGCGTAATCACACATACCAAATTACTAATACTGGCAGTTTCCTTTTAAGAAGGGTTCAGAATTCATCTTCATAATTCAGAATAGTGTGCTCACATGAACTATATTATAACTACAGCAAGAGAGCCATAATAATAGCTTACTAGGACCAGAAGCACTGGCATTACTCTAACGAGTAAGCCATGCTAATGGTGAGAAAGTGCTGTTAAAATGTAGCAATATGAACCTTCTTTCACAGCTTGTCTTTTCTAACCTCAAAGTAGGATAAAACAGGAAGAGAAACTTAAAAACAACTCACAGCAGTTTTAACCTGAGCAATGACATCTCTTGAGTCACTGTTTTAGTTTTCAGTGACAATGTGCTGTTTAGTAAAAAGGGGTATATTTCCGTTTTAACTTTCATGATTGTTTTCTTAATGCAATGAATGGAGAAGGATCAGCCACCCTTACAAGCTGCATGATTTTAATTTAATATACCAAGTCTTCTTCCATATTTGTAAATATATGTATTAGTTTCAGGCCTTCTGATAATACAGAGACTGTATTGGGGATAAAACCCACAAACTCCTCTTATGTCACAAATGGGTTAACAAGCAGTAAACAAAAATGTTTATAACTATATGATCCACTGGCTAATAATAAGCCTTTGGTGCCAGAAGTTACATTGCATGCTTGGGTCAAGCCTGTTAGGTCTATTAAGGTCTCAGATGCCTCCTGCAGAGACCACCAGGGTCTAAAAGAAATATGGAAAGCTACTGACCTCAGGCTACTTCTGTGTTTAATACACATCTTACAGATACATAAATCTGAGAGCACTGCTGCCCCTGTAGAGAAGGAATAAAAACAAACAAAAAAAAGCCATTTCAAACACGAACCAAACACAGAATAGGAAGTTATCTTATTTTGATATACAGGGACTTGAATCTATAGATTTTTTTTAGAACTCTCATTCACAGAATTTAAAGCCAGAAGATTGCACATGCTGGCCTCGTCTACACCATAGACCATTAAATCTTACACAGTTATTCCCACAGTGAGCCAAATAACTTGGATATGATTAAAGCAAGATTTTCAATCTTGCTTTGGAAATAATAATGAAGAATTCACCACACCCCAGAGCTTCAACTGCCTCTACCAACATTTAATAACCCACTCCCCCTTAGATATTTTATACTTAGCATCCAACATGAATCCGCTCAGTTTCAGCTCTCAATGATTCTTTTTTTCAGCACTTTTTGCTACGTTGAACTGATTTCTCACTCATGGAGAAATTATATATATAGTAACTAAGTTATCTCAAGATTAAATCTCTTAATAGTGTAGCATTTTCTCTATTCCTCAAATTGTTTTAACCGAAGAGAAAAAGATACATTACAATAACCTTTGATACCACCAGAATTAAGCACATTTTGTAATGCTGTCTGTAGAAAAAAGTCATTCTATTTGCCTCTACCTAAAAACAGTCACAATGGAACAAGCTTGAACTATCTCCATTCTGACAAACGCAGGCAGCCAAAGATCATAGTATATGCATATGCTTCTGAATTGCTACATATCCACAAAAGAGTCAGTTATTTTATGACTCCCCTGTGTATTTGATGTCAACCTGTGCACAGAATTTTACATGTAGGGAATGGGAATATTTGCATTCCTCATATGCTACAGAGTAGCTGAGACCAGTTTCATAAAGTCAAATATTAAAGGTGGTACTTTTATTACGAACAAGACACATAGAAAATAAGCTACAGCTAAAGAAAAACCCACCAAGAAATGCTGTTGAGAAGGAAATAACCAAACCAAGGAACAAAACAAAAAAGCCTGAGAACCATTTTTCAGGACATGGCTTGAAAAGAACATTAAATTAAGGCCACAATCTCAGCTTTCAACACTTCTGCTTGCTCTTGGGAATGTCCTCCAGACATAGGATAAACCAAATAAGATTCCACAAGCACATAATCAAAGCAAAGATGTTTGCCGTAACCAGAAAGCAAGCACCATGAATGATACACTAATCTTTTAAAATGCCTCTGACACCAATCAAAAATAGAATTTAACAAGTCCAGATTGCATTCTTGTAACTACTATCTTCTGAAAATTTTCATGAAAGAGGATGAGAAAAACCAGAAACTTATTTCAAAGCAGAAAATGAGAACTTGAGAAATGCATTATTATGAAATGACATATCAGCCATGTTTTATTCACATCAGCTGTATTTAGCCTTAAAAAAAACCAAGGGGCACCAGAGACAAACACACCTAAATTCTGGGATACACAACAGTTGGGATCAGGCTGTTTGCACAATTGAGGTAAACAGTCTGAATTAATTGCTTCTGGGATTCTCATTTAGATCATCCTCCAGCCTATTTAGAAACATCAACCTGCCAACTGCAAGTAGAATTAAGTACAAATGAGAATAACAGATAACTTTTGGTGGCACATGACAATAAATAATCTAAATATAAACATACTTTCCAAAAAAATCAGTATACCCTTGCAAAACAAGGAACAAGTTAACAGACCCTAGCATTTGATCAATACATTCAAAAATTCAAAACTTGCCTAAATGCATACTTGTCAAGTTGTTATGTTATACCAAGCCATTTGTACTCAGGAATGCAAAACTTCACAGGGCAGCAGACCTAGCCATTTTTTTAACTCATGTCTGCATTTCCTTCTTCCCTTTATTTCAAACTCTGCATTTATAACAGTCCTGCAGTGCGCGGTTTGACGCAACACTAAGTATTGTTACTGCTGTCATTCAAAAGCTAGAAACTCCTCACTGTATGCCAACTGATAAGTACTATCTAACACTGCAAACATCTATTTCATTTGCATCATAACAGAAGCACATTTTTCTAAAGAGAAAATTGTTATTTGGAGTTGAAGGACAGAATGCCAAAACTGGTGAACTATTAGGATTTTTTTCTAGAATTCCTTAAGCCTTTAGCATTTTTTTATATTTATATACATCCTAGATTTTAACTGCACTTGGAACTCTGCCACCAGCCTGTTAAAATAAGTCTTCTAAAGCAAAGGCTGATAGCAGAAGAACTTATTGCAGATTCAATCTCCGATTAATCATTCTCCCAGCGGGTGCAGTTAGGAACACTTCCGAGATATTCTTGTGCACATTAGGATTTCTCAGGCCTGAAAGTTCAATGCAAAAAGAAGTGGTATGTTCTCATGCCTCAGCCCCTAATTTAGTTTGCATATGAATGCAAGCCGCCTGTTTGGAAATTTAAAGTAACAATCTAGTGACTAATGTATGCAGAAGAAATTGAAAGCACAAACTGACTCCTGTAGATGAGGATTTTAAAAGCATTTCTAAAAGACTGCAACTAACAAAATCGAAACACATAGGCATTTGGTAAGAGCAGCATTAGTCCAAGTTGCTGGTGTGCAACATTCTTAGGAAATACTACATATGCTGTGTACGCTAGGCATCCCGGAGCTGCCTCAGTCTTTGGCAGGCATAGCCGTCTTTCCGGAGGTTACAAACCACCAGCTTTTAGAAGCATTCATTAACCTTAACTGTCTTGCTTATTGGTTGCTCAACTCAGGACATCTTGTAAAGAATTTCCAGAAGAGCCTCAGACTTTCTCTCTTAACCAATACTGAAGGAATGCTTATGACAATGATTACAAAACCTGTCTGATTTTGCTAAGTTCCCTCAAAGGTAGTATGCTATTTAGCGTCACCTAGAGTCACTTCTGTGAGAAGTCCGAGGGAGACTTAGTGCTGGACATTAAGGCTTGAGCTACATAAATTTTTACCTTCAAGACGTTTTCTTAGGAATATTATTTCTCAGGATGCAACATAGAACTGCTCTTATCAGGTGTATCTGGAGCAAAGATACTTGCTTCCAGTTTGTAGCAGAACAACTCTAATATACTTTGGGTTAGGTCAGACAGTTTATCAAACAAGTTAAAGTCCCTATGTCTGCAAAGTTTACTTTGGTGGAAACCCATTATGGAGCACAACCACATCAAGACTTGCAGGAAATTTTCAAGAGAGCAGAATGCTGTAATAATTAGCCTTGTCCGATAACTTTTATTCCACGTAGTTCTTACAATGCACCACTGAAGATGGTTTGAGCTAAAGAAGCTGGCACTGATTACAGCAGATTAAAGCACTTTCCCCACCTGTGCTATGAAAACAAATATATTCAACCACTTCAGGCAGACTTGGACAGAGATGTATGCCTGCAGCTGAACTGAAGAATAACTATGTGCACATTCTACCATGATGATTTGAATTCATAGCCACTAGACATTATAATGAGATTTTATCACTGTCCCACTTCTTCTGGGACTTCTCAGCTGGTTCAGTGCACTTGCCAGCATACAGCATATACTCTCACCCTGCAAGACTCCTCTCCTCATGTCTTTCCAGACAAACCTGCCATAAGACCTCAACAGTACTGAATTTGAGTACTGTCCTGATGGGTACCAGTGAGTTGGATGAGTTGTTGATATTATTTGGAGAACAAGATGGATTTGCAACAGTACACTGAAATATAAGCTTTAATAAAGAAAACAGTAATTGTGTGCCTATAATTTCACTGATTACAGAACACAGCTTGCAGCTCTCTAAATTATAGTTTACAAAGATTGTATCCCAAATCCTTTAATCTCTGTGCTTCTTTCTAAGTACCCATTCAGATGACTTCTCCTTCTACAGCAGAATATGAATTTTGCAGTGGTAGTTTTATGTAATCTGAGAGAAGCTGTCCTATAGTCTTGAAGTAAACAGAATTATTTTACATCAAAAGGCATGTTCTTAGGATAGACATGTGGGAAGCTCAGCCACTTTCAGTCTGTTTGGATTTCAGCCTGTCAGAGCCATATCCTGTTCTACATTATTTGATTTAGTCAGTTGAATCTCCTGAATTTAATAACTGTTCTGCAAAACTATTTGGCGCCTTGCAATAGCATAAGCTTAATGGTAGTATTGTCCTATTATGAATTAAGAGGAAACCAGCAAACAGGTAACTCGCAGCACATTTGGCCACTTCAATACTGCAGTTCTAAACACAGTCAAGTATTTCCTTATTCAAAATATGAGATATAATACTATTTCAGGTTATTTAATGCATATTGTTCTTCTATGAATCTACTTGCTCTATAGAGACACAAAGCGGCAATATTAAAGAGAAAGTCTTTCTTTGTGTCTTATTTGGAACTACATTGTACAAATCAAACCAAACACTTTCCCAGTCCTGATGTTTTGTTTGCTTTTTAAATTGCATCCCTTCATTGGACAGCTGAAAGCCTTTTCCCTGCCTGGAAAGACTTTATCAGGAAATACGGACTAAATATTCCATGCTTCACTCATCACTTGTGGTACCCAAATAAATTACAAAGTGACATCAATTCAAAAAGCTTACAAAATATGAATGCTTTGGTAGAAACCTCCTGTCTCTTAAGGCAAAATTTATTTCTTCTTGGTTTAAATAATTACCAATATTATAGAGTTTGCATTTTCTCCTGACTATAAAGCAATGCTACTACTGAAAAGGTAGTTTTGTCTTCCTTCTACCATTTATTCTGCTTCTGCATTGTTCATTCTTTCCTCCCATTTAGAAAAAAACAAACCAAAACACCCCAAACAAGAAACACCAAAACCCAACCATAAACAATACAAAAAAACCCAAAACACCTTTATGCAACAAATCAAAAGCAAAAAATAATTTACAGTCAAAGATGTTTGGTTTTGAATAGGAGACCCTCCCCATTCTGTGACTTCCTGGATTTGTGCTATCATGTTTCTGAGTTCTGACACAAGAAAAAAAAAACCAAACAAACAAGCAAACAAAAAAACACAAAGCAAAACAAATTAAAAAAAAAACAGCTAAAAAACTTTTACTAGAAATACTACTCAAATTTCAAATTTGCACTCATTTTGTAGTTATATGAGCAGATACCTGACATGGTCATACACAACAATTTATGGTAGAAACTATCGGTCAGAAGAGAAATGCTTTCTTACAGGTCCCAAGTCCTACATGATGGGTTTGGTTAGCCAGTCACACCTTCAGACTCATCACCTGGATGAAGACCTCCTGGAGGATAGGAGGAGTTTTCACATCATACAGTGCCTTTTTCAACATCTTCCCTTTCAGTAGCAAATGAGACTTAGCCATCCCTACTTTCCTCAGCAAGATTTCTTCTTAAAATCTGTTCTACCAGAGCTCCCTGCACAACAAAGTTCAATTAGGATTAGCTGTATTGTTTCAATTTTAATGCTCATTTAGCCTCTAGGCTCAATTCAGCCCTTGGTTTTTCCACTGAGAATCATTTTAAAGTTTTATTTTATCAGTGTCCTAAATAATCTCCAAACTACGCTCACTGCAACATGAAAACCAAATAATAATAAGATTTTTCACAAAACATTAAAAAAAAAACTTACACAAAAGTAAATTACTCCAAGGCAAGTAGTAACCACATACCAGCAATAGAGTCAGGCACAGCTATGTTGCTGTCTTTCCGAGGGCCCTCTTCTTTCTTCTTTCAGAACCACTCCCAGCACCCTTCTGCTTATTAAATACACTCATTAACTCAGCATCTGTGGCTTGTTAACACAGCTCCTGCTACCACAGCAAAGTAGGTTCTTGGTCTAAATTATCCAGGTTTTAAACTTTCTCACTCACTGGCTCAAGCCCATGATTCAGGCAGAAGAAACACTGGCAAACATAGGAAGTTCCATGGTGTCACTCACTGAAGCAGATGATCTAGGTTTCAGGAAGATCTTGAAAGATACAAACCAGACTGGTACAATGATTGAATGATGAAATTTGAGGGCTTGTTTTTTGTTGGTTTTCTTTTGTTGTTCCTGTCATAAGAAAGCTTGCGTTTATTCAAACAGATGTTTTTCAGTGAACCAAGCTGTTACACAAACTTTTCTTTTGAAAATTACTAATTTCACCCCAGAGTATAAATATTTCCAACAGTTATTTGAATAAATCTAAATAGTAAAATAGTACTAAACATTAAAATATATTTTGAGAAAAAACAACTAATGAACAAAAGAGAGGTTTATTTTGAAAGTGCCAAAAGAGTTATCAGAACTTTTTTGCAGGAATATTTCTAGACTGAAGTACCAAAAAAATTAATCTGAATTTTTAGCAAAATTATCAGCCAAAAATACATATGTGGTCATCTCTGTGATACAGAGCAGATACCTTGTAACAGAAAAACAGACTGAATGACTTCACACATCTTACGCAACAGTGAACTAATTATAATTAAATCATGCATAAGAAAATTATAGATATTATAGTGAGGCACCACTCAATCCTTTAGACAAGTATCATTTGCTGATAGTGAAATCTATCAGCCCAAGCCGTACTAATTAAATTGACTACTTGCAACTCTTTAAAGGAGAAAGGGGTCAAGTGAATTTAAATATATGCACAGTTACCCCTGAAACATTCATATAATCTGCATGACCTTGCAATACAACATGATTTGCTTTTATGTCCCCCATTGCCATGTATCACTCAGGCTGTCCAGCTTTGTATTTTGGGATGTCTACCACAGAATGGTTTATTCAGTTAGGAAGGCCAAATACTGTATTGAAATCCACTGAACAGCACCGCATCTATTCATATGGATGACACACAGAAGCAGCTCTTCCTGTTGGAACATCTTCCCAGAATTTGTACATTTCTTAGCTTTTTTTTTTTTCACTCAAGCATATTGACCATTTCCAGGTAGTGCCCTTGGCGAGATCTTGACAAATGAAACAGAAAAGTCCAACACATGAGGCTTATATGAAAATAAAAGTTAAAAAGGCACTTTTTCAAGCAGAAGCTAATAATATAAATGAGTGGTATGAAATAGAAGTAAAATAGAATTGTAACCAGAGGCTCAAGACCTAGAGAATTCTATATAGATATATTTATAGATGTATAAACTATGGCAGGGATATAATTTTAAATTGTATTCATCCAAAACCTTCTGTTTTCTAAACTTTTAGTTCGTGTGAGTTCTTCATCACCAAGAAAAGTGGGGAAGACCCAGAGAATACATATTTTACAAGATGTGTTTCTGCATAGCACTTGCCAAAACAAATTAATAAGTTTGATAGATTTCATTCCCTATTTTGTTGAGTTTTTGTGAAATTAGGGGCAGCTACATAGTAGCCTCTGATATTACTTGCTTTTCATGTCTGGGTTTGTCAATTCTGTAACCTTAAACAAATAATGTTAGCATACCTGACCAACCCAAAAAGAAAAAGCAGATCCAAAACAACCTTAAAATAACTGACAGCACAGCAAAAAAAAAAAAACTTACAAGAAAACTTTTAAGTTTTCTATGTGTTACACAACATAGGATAATTATGCCACAATACTCCCTAAGGGTCCCAGTGAAATTATTATGTTTCAGTTTCTGGAAGTAGCTTTGGTTTGCTCTGTACAGCAGATGCTACAGGATTTTGAAAGCAAGTATTGTCTTGGGTTCAGCAGCAGCAGCCATTTTTCTCCTTCTTAGCAGCTGGTGCAGTGCTGTGGTTTTGACTTTCAGCCTGGGAACGGCGCTGATAGCACCGATGTTTTTAGCTGCTACTCAGTAATGTTTACACTGACCAAGGTCTTTCTGTGTCTCATGCTCTGCCAGGGAGAAGGGGAAGCCAGGAGGAAGCAGATACAGGACGCCTGACCCAAACTAGCTGAAGAAGTATTCCATACCACAGCACATCATGCCCAGTATATAAACTGGGGGCACTTACCTGGAAGGGTTAGATCACTGCTCCGGTCGGGCTGGATATTGGTCTGCAGGTGGTAAGCAGCTGTATCCTCTTCCCTTGTTATTTTCCTTATCATTATTATTATTGGTGGTAGCAGCAGTGGTTTGTGTTACACCCTAGTTACTGGACTGTGCTTATGTGAACCTGTGGTTGCTCTCAGTTCTCCTCCCCATCCCTCTGGGAGTGGGAGGGAGGAAGTGGGGGGAGTAAGTGAGGTCTGTGTGGCTGAGTTGCCAACTGGGCTTAAATGATGACATTAACACACACTTTACAACCTAAAAGAATAAAATGTCACCATATTTTACATCACTAAGCTAAAGCCACCTATTGTCAATTATCTGTAAAATAAAACATATCTATCACAGTGAAGTGATTTAGGATGAAACTAATTGCAGAATTCCTCATATTGCAGTTATGTGGCTAGGAAACTGAACAGGTATTCAAATTGTCTAATAACTTGCAAACACTGTTATTTACAGATTAGGTACTTGCTAAACCAGGCATTTGTTTCTGCCAGGATGTCGTTATTGTCTCACTGGATAACTGAAAAAACACAGCAAAATGGGACACAGAGGAGGCAACATCAAGTCATCCTCATTTGCAATGAAATCAATGACATGTAGTTACACTCACGGTTTGGAGTCTGCAGCCCAACATTAACTAATCTTGAAGGATTTTCACATGAATTTGCTCTTGCATATTACAATTGGCTATGGAAAGATTTTACACATAAAAAAGAAATTTCTCAAGGTTTGAAAAACAAATTAGGAAGTTTGAAGAAGTCCAATGTGTTTTTCTTAAAGTAAATTGATTATGTTTACTTTTGCTATCAGCTTTCCCCATCTCCCCTTTGCAAAGTGTTACAACTCTTTCCTCCACACCCACTGCCTGAGTTACAAGGCCAGTAGTTCCCATTTCTATCATTCAGGCATGCTATTCTTGCTCATTTGCACAAGCACTGGGTCATGGAGGAGAACATTTGCTGCGGCAGTAGTGTATGAATTCACATCGACTGTGTGGTATCATTTTTTTCCTGGATTTTTTTAAAGGTCCTTTACTTTGGGGAGGAGAAAAATAAAATTAGTTAGCCTTTTGGTGTCTTAGATACTTTTCCAGAGGTGTGGGAAGCAGAGAAAGGGAAACATTTTAGTAAGGTAAGGTTCTTTAAGAGTGCTTGGTATTTTTCCACACTGACTGATCCACTATGGATATACATATTCCAGCAATCCATGAATGTGTTGTTTACCAGAAGAACAGTCACCCTGTGCTTAGCATGGCTTCCACTGGATCACAGTAGCAAGCTTTTATTCAGCTAATGGTTCCAAATAATGTTAGATTTATTAACAATAATATTTTTGTAATAATATTTTATTAGCATTTTTAAGAATCGTCTACTTTGATCCATAGATACTATAAGTAGATAATAAGAAATACACTTTTAGAAAGCATCAGCCAGTGAAGGACACCTAGCCATGCAATATGATCAGAAATACAAATACAGTACTCCCACATACACTACTCTCTGTCCTAAGTCCCCTCAGCTAGGACCCATATTGACAAGCACATGGCAGGGGCACAGCTAGTAGAAGCCTCGGAACAAACCCCTCCTACAGCTTCTGCTCTAAATCAGAGAAATTAACTTCCCTGCAGTCATTCACAGTCATTCACCATCAGAGTTGTTAACACAGAAATGTCTCATAAAACTATGAAAATATTAAATGTTACTTACTGAACTGATGCTCCAGCTAGTTGAAGTCTTCTGTTGTGAAGGCAACCATGGAAGCACTGCTGAACTGTTCTTTCGGATTTCTTTCCCAGAATGCTCAGAATAAGTTTCATTACCAAAGTACATTCTATGCAGATCTGTCTGACACCCCAGGCTTTTAAAGAGTCATATTCTGGGACTTCTCAGCTTTAGGGCATTTTTTTCCTTTTCCTTTTATCTAAAAATTCACCTTCTTTGTGAATGGCGTTGTGGCAGGCAAGCAGCTTTGTGTTTAAGGCTCTAATCACGAGTATCCGAAGCCATGCCAAGAAATGTCTAGCTCTTTACAGCAGAAAAATATAGCTAGAAAATTCTCAGGCCTTTGGATCATATTCATCTTGTCTTATCAATTTAAATTAGTCTAGTGTGTCTGCAGGTGAGAAACTGCAGCTGCTGTTTCCTTGCAGTGCTTCTTCCAGGTACCTCTCCAGGATGAAGCTGTGCTCGTCTGGCTGACATTGGGACGATACTGCACAACTGAAAAACAAAGATGGATAACAATCCTTAGCAGGACCGCTGCTGGCAATAAGGTAGGTATGGTACAGCTTTAGGTAGGATGGTAAACATAGTAAGGTAGAATTATAGGATTAACTGTGCAGGATTCATGTCCCACGATGCACAGCTATGCTTCAATGAGGTTGCAAACCTCATTTTCAGGTAGAAAAATAGATGATGAGTGACACAACTACGTAACTAGAAATTGTGCAGGGCTTACAGGCCCTTTTCCTGGTATGAAAGGATTTCACATACAAACCTGAACAAGCACCTAATGACTGCTGTGAGCATATTTCCTAAAGAACAAACAGGAGTAGAGAGATCAGTCAATCTGATGCATTTGAGTAGATACTGCTGTGTTTATGCACTTTCAGATCAGTATGAGCATGAAAGAATTTGCAACATGAGGATTCATACAAAGAAGAAACCAGTAGTGCAACAAGATTTGTCTAGAGTAAAAGTCTTTATACACACTGCATATACAACTATATTGTGTTACCTATATTGTTATTTTCCTACATCTTTCCTTACATCACCTAGATGTAATTTATTACATAACATTCTACTTCTAGAGTGCTCAACAATGTCTGAATGATGTGGCATTGTTATAGTTTACAACTATGTACTGGATTAATTGCTAACAAAAAGCTCTGATTCCCACTATAATCTATCTGATGTGGTAAAATAACAATTATGTAATTCTGCAGACACTTAGAAGTCTAACTCAAGCTGAATTGATATATTCTAATGGTTTCATACATATGTCAGCAGAGCTTGGCCTGAAAAACGTTATTATCTGTTAACACTTGGTAAGATTTTGCTTGTAGGACAGATCAGCTGCAGCACTGGACAATGGGCTCAGAGCTGAAACTCCTTGCTAATACATTTGAAGAAGCTATTAACTAAGCCATGCTGGCAGTCTGTGCATTTATCTTCATCAGTTACATTTTTTCTTCTATAGTATTTTTAGGCTTAGTTTAGTCAGTATGAAAACACAGAACACACATTTAGATGCATCATAATTAACTGAAGACATGCTGTTGCACAAGGAGGATGTCAGTTGACCCAGCTTTAACCTCTCACTCTTTTGAAGGCTAAATTACTTCAGTGAAATTTGTTGAAGGCACAGCATTCTAATCATGTTTGACTTGGAAATTAGCCAGATATCCTCCACAACTTCACAGCAGTTTTGAATAAAAATGTGCCCCAATTTCACATGACTAGATGGCAATACAAGGAATAAGTAATTTCAAAACACTATTCAAGGAGAATCACAATCTTTTCCCTTAAGTAGACATCACTTACATTATCTTCCACACTAACATAGTCCTAATTAAAAAAAAAGCTAAGCTCTCTATTTAAGTATTTTTTTTCTATATGAATAGTACATGTTATTGTCTCCTTCAAGACAAAAACTGACAAGGAAAACTCAGAAGACTACCATTACCTAGTACTAATGATTCTTGACTCATCCCTATGCCATGAGAACACCATGTATATGTCCACCATATGTGTCACTAGAGTATCTTTCCAGTTAAAAACCAATAGGAGCTTAGTCACCAATGCAGAGAGGACATGCTATAACATGGCTTGCCAGGAAACAAACTAAAAATATTCCATCACAGAAATTACAATTTACCAAAATACTGCCAATATAAACTTTGTTCCGGCAACATCATTTAAATGCATTTCAAATACATTTGCTTAGTCCACCACCATGTGATGTGATGCTGTACTAACTGCAAACCTGGCCAATAACCTAGTCTACTACAACAGAAGAGCTTCTGAAAAATAATTCTCATTATTAGGGTCTAGAAGTACTGAGATCCCTGAGGAACATCTGTCTATCTGCATTAAAAGCTGCTAGGTGACAAACGCATAACTTTTTATGACTACCATTACCTTTGTTAGATTTGTTTCATTTGGCTACTCTTGAAGTTAAGAAGTTCATCAGATTCCCAAGAGGATATTTATGATAGGAAAACTTTAAGTCAATGAGAGCCTTCATGTAGACTTTTCTCACCCAGCAAGCATACGAAGAATCCTACAATACTTTCAAACATTTAAAGAAGGAAAAGAAAAAAAAAAAAATAGCTTATAAAGCAAACAACTTCCTTGATTTAATATTTTAAATTGCAAAATATCAAAGAGAATAGAGAAGGTAGTAAACTTTATTTCCATTTTAAATATATTAATTGTAGAGCTGAGAATGATGCTCTCAGAAGGACAGCAAGGAATTCCTTGATATTTCCCCTAACAATATTCATAAAATGACTAATTTGTAAAGACAGGTGGTGCATGAATGACTAACCATTTGTTTCTGTAATAAGGAATAAAATGCTCAACACACAAGCCCAAGATGATAGTCTAAGAAACCAGATTTATTTTTATCATTGTCACCTTGGAGGATGGTTGATTATTTTACTCAGATGTTTTCAAAATCTTCCTTTTTCTTTTCTTTTTTTTTTTTTTTTTTTCCTTAGAGGAGGAAAAAGAGGCAAAAAAAGCAGTGTCTGTGGTAAGAAAATAAAGGATTAAAATTAAGGAAGTAAATAAAGTATTAAAAACTCAGAATCTGCCACATGCAATGAGAGTAACAGATACAGAAGGAGAACTGCTTCTGTGTCTCTTACTTCATTCTGTATATCAAAATGAGGCATCTGTACCCTACTTTATTATGCTCTGAGAAATCAGCAGAAAGAGGAACGCTATTTAGACTCAGGGAGAGCAGCTGAAAAGTTAAGACTTAGGGAGACTTGCTCCAAGGCTGGACACCTTCCCTTTAGGTTCAATTTCTAAGCCTTTTCCCTTTCTTCTGCATTGCATAGGTTTATAAAATCTTCAAGAGGAAACTGGCAGCTAAAGAAGGTGGAAAGAAGGGATAAAAGCTCATTGCTAAGAAATTACCCAATCGAACCAAGAAAAATCCCTTTTATACAAACAAAACTACTGAAATATTGTACCTAATGCTCAACTAAGAAGATCCATTCCAATGTGCAGCTCTCCATAAGGATGTGCTATCCATATTCCAAGCTCACTTTCCAATGCAAGCCATTTATTTGGCATGCACACCAACCATTAACACAGTTGATGATCTTGTAGCATCCTTAACATCTGGGAGCCTGTTCAATATATGCACTGCTAGACCTGGTGCCTGCTTTGTTCCACTAGGTACTGTTAGAAAAGTTTCTACCAGTTTTACAACCAGTTGAACAAACAGTTCTGGGTTTTCCAATCAATTTTTGTTACTTGTGTTTGATAATTTCCTCTATATTTTCTATGAATCCTTACAATGTATAGGATTGTGGAAGCTACCCTATACCCTCAGAATGCATTTTGGAAACATGAGGAAAGGTTTTGTTCACTACCGGAAACTGTAAAAGTCTGCTAAAACCCCCTGGGAAGTAGATAAACTTTATATGTAGCTTCTTTTTTCCTATGAGGAAAATGATTGTCAAGAAGCAAAGCCAGAAACAATAGCAACTTTTTACATAATGGTGAAGGGATTAAAACAAGGCCTGATTTAAGACTTTGTCTTAAAGCTTTTCTGTTTTCTTCAACTGTAAGTTTAATGAAACATACATGCTTCTCTACTGAACTAGACAAGGGCAGAAGGAAGGCAAAACTCTGAATACCTTCTAGAAGCAAACTTGAGGTGTTAAATATCTCAGGCAGCAACTTTCCTATGAATGTGGTACAGTCAGGAGGTGGTCTTAGTACTGATTCAGAGAAAGCTCCAGTAACAAACTTGCCAACAAAGTTTTCTAGTTGACAAGCAGGTATTCTTTATTACGGCGCCAGGATACACGGGGGATAACTTCTCCTAACATGCATCTGCTTTTTGCTACACAAGCAGTCCTTATATAGCTACCAAGCACACATACATATTCATGAGACTACATATGGATTACATCATTT
>JASSUY010034491.1:33034-72507 GCA_032466535.1 Forpus xanthops
GCCATCACACTTAACATTACTTAAAATTGATTTCTAAAGGTTTATATTTTCATTTTGTAATTTTGTAAGCCCCCTTGCTTCAGAATGAAACACATAATGGAGGAAGTCTTTCATATTCCTCCTCTTTTTTCCCCTCTGACCGTCACTATTTTCTGCTGGAGCCTAGGAAGGGTTTGGAGGGGCCAGGCCAATCTGGGGAATGGATGGCAAGTGCTGAGTGAGAAATGAGCTGTTTTGGGCTGTAAGGATCACCTCTGGAAATTGTCTTCTCATTGTCCTTTCTCAGAGGCCAACAATTCACTCCATTAGATCTGAATGAAACCTTTAAAACCCTGAGCTGACCATTCCTGCTGCAGGAGGAAGCAGTGATTGCAAGAGTGGAAGAAGTTCTGGCTTGCTGGTTGCGAATATTCTTTCCAGTGACTTTAACTTAGCAGGCTGCCACCAGTCTAACTACCCTGGACTTAAACAGGCCACAGCACAGTTGTCCCCCAGGGAGGAAACCATTTGGGAAGGCTGAGGCAGCGTGCTCAGGATATTTTGTCACCTATACACACAATTATTACTCATAAAATTAATCTCACACAATGCCTGAGACATCCATTTGGTCCCTGACTGGTTTCAGTCATCACAGCAGTTCAGGATGACCATGGGTCTTCTTTCATGTAGACTCATACTAAAAAGACAATAGCCTGAAATCCATGGCAGAATGAGGCCTGAGAGATGATATGATCACCCTTTGCTCTTATTCATCAAGGAGTAGAAGGCTGCAGAGGAGACACTCATGCTAGCAAAGGCCATGCAAGGAAAATGGCTATAATTTGGCCATAAACTCATTCAGGCTTAAAATTAGGATTAAGTTTCTAGCCATCAGCAGTTGAACCCTCTTTTCTAAATGGGAGAGCTGAAGCAAGAAGCCACACTGTGTTAGACACAAAGTTGATGAAAGGGATCATTTGTTTTGCTGTGCCCTCTGCAGCAAGAGTCTGGGCATGGTGACCTCTTTGTACCCTTGTATACAACAATATAAGCAAACCACCTCTCCCACACTACAGCTGTCTAGCACTTTTTATGCCATCTCCAGCCTTCATGGAATAGTTTAGACCAGGTGGGACCTAAGACTTGGGTTTGGGTTTTTCTTGAGTCCCTTTGCTTCAAACGGGACTAAATTCAAAGTTAGATGCTATTGCTTGAGGTCTTGCCCAGGTGAGTTCTGCAAATCTCCCCCTTCTTGCTGTCAGAGACTGATGGACTCTCTCTTTCAGCTTACTGCTCGGTATGGGGACATCTTCAGCGTGCAGTTCGGAAGCCTGACGTTTGTGGTAGTCAACGGGTACCAGATGGTGAGAGAAGCTTTTGTCCACCAGGCTGAAATATTTACAGATCGACCAAATATTCCACTCCTCCAAGAAATATTCAGAGGCTTTGGTAAGCACAGCTGCTAGGATTTTGGTACAAGCATTTCATCTATTTGCAGTGATAGCGATTGGAGTGAAACAACCAGGTTGAATTAGAATCTTGCTAACTGCACCCACAAAAGCTTGCACAGAGAAGGGCAATAACTGAATTCGGTCTCATAACCACATAGGTGTACATTTTAATCTTTCTAATAATGATAAAGATGGGATCAAAGTCAGTTCTTGATGGAAGAAGAGAAACAAATGCAAGCTGCCCGGGGATCAATACACATGAAGAGTTTTCCCCTTGGTTTTAATTTCTCCCTTACTTTTTCTCCATCAGCTGCATATAGCTCCAGAGACAGGGTATGGTGCTCCTGCTTGCAGCTCTGCCAACAGCGTGATAGTACTCATAGTATTTTGGCTTACACTTTTTTTTCCCACACAAAGTGACAAAGTAGCAGATTAAAGCAAATCCATAAAGCTAGATCTTTAGCATAAGCCAATTACTCCTGAATTTTAATTCCCAGGGGAAGCTATAGTTTTTCCATGTCTGTGGGGTTTGTTTGCTTTGGTTTGGGGATTTCATTCAAGGTGAAAGGCCAGTTCTGGATCTCTTTATTCATATGCTCCATCCCTGGCAGTGTTCAAGGCCAGGGTGGATGGGGCTTGGAGCAAACTGCCCTAGTGGAAGATGCCCTGCCCATGGCAGAGGGTTGGAACTAAATGTTCTTCGGGTCTTTTCCAACTCAAACCATTCTATGATTCTATATGACCCACAGAAGGATTAGTTGGCTTGTTTTTTCTGCCTGCAGGGCTCATATCATCAAATGGGCATATTTGGAGGCAACAGAGAAAGTTTACTCTAGCAACACTGAAAAGCCTTGCTGTAAGTTTTGAGGAAAAAGTGCAAGAGGAGAGCCGGTACCTTGTGGAGACAATTGAGGAGGAGAAAGGTAAGTAGTTAAGGTACAGCACCATGTGCAAAGCTTCCAGCTCATTGAACAATGAGTTGCAAAACCCTTACTCCGATGCAGCTCCAAACATGTAAAACATTTCTCAGCTCAAATCTTACATTTCCAGACCGTGCCTTTTAGCACACATTTAGACCTCAAGCCTAATATTTTAGTTCCTCCTTATTAATATTAGGCAAATACGTATTAGGTGTTTATTAGACCTTGCATGTTTATATGACTAAGAAAGTCTCTCCTGTGCTCTGTGAAGGAATAAATGCAGCTGTCCTGCTGTCAGGCACATATGCTCAGAAGCTTAGTTAACCTCTGCTTGTCCTTGGTTTTGCAAAGTATTTTAGAACTTGTTTAGTCAGGCTTTCCTTTTGTATCATGCACAGATGAAGCGTGTGCACTGCTCTTTTATGGCCCAGCTTTTAAGAACTGCCAGAGCGATATTAGTAAGAATAATTTGTATGTTGGTACATGGGTGATGTTGCACTTCAGCTTTAAATAGAAGCAGATGGGGTTTAGCTAATTCTATGGAGCTATATATAGTAAACAAGAAAGATCTAAATAGGAATTGTGAAATTATATACTGAACTTGCTTCATTTTAATTGCTGTTGCATTGAACAGGCCAAATACTTCACGTTGCCAATTGATTATAGTCCTTTATAGTCCTAATCAATAAACTAATTAAGCTGCTGGTTTGGGCCTTTCTTCCATTAGTAATGACAAATAGTGATCATGTCCATCACTCTAATATCTGAGCATCAGCCCAGCTTAATTATTTTCTTGAAGAGTGGGGATATCAGCAGTCCTGTGCCTTGCATTTCAAAGCGATGCTCCCCAGCATACCCACAGCAGCTCAGGGCTGGACTGGATTCTTTACTCATTCTAGTGTCTCATCCCATGGCAAGTAGCTCTCCAGGCTGCCTAAATGTGCCCTAGGAGATGATAGGTGTTCCAAAGAATCAGATGTGACAACCATCACAGTACAGTTTGCTCTCATAGGAGCTGATGTGCATCACAACATATGCGGGCCATATGAGCCATTGGTGGGTTTTACAGGTGGGTGCAGAGACCTACAGTCCTCTCTCTCTCCCCTCTCTTCTCCATCTCACTTCATTTCTTTGTTGTGGACAGTGCAATGGCATTTTTGCAGTGTGGTTATTCCTAAGCTCCCTGCCCTATGCTAAGCTTTCAGGGACTATCTCCTGGTGTTTAAAATTGGCACTAAAACCATACTGGAGCAGGCAAACCCACCGGCCATAGCATGGCATGATCCTGGTTGCTTTCCCTGGAAAACAGTTCAAACCCTGCTTCAGCAGCCCTGTCCTAACATCAGTGTGTGCCAGCAGCCTGGGCTGGAGGAAGGAGGGGGTGTCCTCGGAGAAATGATGTGGTGGTTCACAGTGCTCAACCTCTAGCAGGATGATGGAGGTGGTGGGGACACCATGGATGAAAAGTAGACGAGGTCTCATCCCATCTTCACAACCATTGATCTGGTAAAGAATGTGGTTTTGCCTGAGACTTTAAAGAGAAAAGATAAATCTGCCTTTCATTTCGTTTGCTCCAGGTCAGCCATTTGACCCTCATTATAAAATTAACAGTGCTGTTTCGAACATCATCTGTTCCATAACTTTTGGGAACCGCTTTGACTACCATGACAACCGTTTCCAGGAACTGCTGCACTCGCTGGCTGAAACGCTGCTGCTCATCGGAAGTTTCTGGGGCCAGGTAAGGCCAATTGGATGCTTTTCTAGCTTCAGCTGTACGTGAGTTCTCAGAAACCAGAGTTTCTAAGTCAGTGACGTAACCTGCTATTCCCTGTACAAAGAGTCATAAGGGGAATGACCAGGAGTATTGTTTTACATTAGACTGCGTTTATACCCAAAATTCATCAGGAAAGTAAGGAAGAAAGATAAATTACTGAGGCACATGGAAATAGAACACTGCAGGATTGTGAAACCAACCTTATACCTAAGCAAAAACCAATGGGAAAAGCTTTAAAATACCTGTTTCTACAAAATGAAGGGCCAATCAGTAGCACTCTGTGGAAATTCCCATCTTTTCCCCCACTTCTTTCCCGACCAGTTTCTCATGTAACTTTCATTCATGACAAAACTGCCTGAGAGTCCAGATTTACAACCAAAACAGGTGGCTTTAGGGACTTACACAGCTTCTGCATGGCCATGCACTGTAGGTCAAGTCAAATCTCTGTCCCCTTTGTATACCCCAGCACTAAGGTGCTTCTCTGCATCCACACTGATTTCTGACTCCAGTGGCAACTGTGGCCACCCAAGAGAACTTTATCAACAGAAAACAATAGGGTGATTCTTATCTTGTTTGTATGTTTGCATCTGTGTAACTAAATTGACCTTTGTAGCAAAACCGGTATTTTCCTGGTAGTAAGCAGAGCTAATAAATTGTACTTTCATTCCAACTATGATACCTGCTCTTTTTTAACTCAATAAATACTCTTTTGCTCTGTTTGATTTCTCACCAGCTGTATAATGCTTTTCCTTTCATCATGAGATGGCTACCAGGGCCCTTTAGGAAAATCTTCAAGCACTGGGAGAAACTTGAGTATTTTGTAAAAGGAGTGATCGCAAAGCATAAGGAGGATTTGGACCAGTCCGAGGCAAGAGATTATATTGACTGTTACCTGAAGGAAATTGAAAAGGTGAGAGGAAAACACTCAGAAGGTAAGAGGAAAACACTTAGAAGGTAAGAGGAAAATGCTTACAAGGTAAGAGGAAAGTACTTCAAGCTTAACCCATAGAATGAGCAGACAAGCTTCAAGGCTTTTTTGTCAGAGGAGCTCGTGTTGCCTTCTCCTCCCTACCTCTTCCACGCCAAACTTTTTAGCAACAGCAGGAGACTGATCACTTTGAAAACACGTATTTTTTTCATTTGGAAGTATTTACACTTTGCCTTCTTCCATTTTTCACTCTGTCACACAGCGTAGGAGGACTCTCAGGGAACGTGTTCGTATTTCTAGGAGAGCTCACAGGCCTGTGCTTGCTATTGTGAAGATGCTACCTTCTTTCAAGACTTACTGTACAGCACCCAAGGTGTCTTTTAAAGCAGTCTGCAGGGCTTGAAATTCAGTGATAATAAGGAGAAGAAATTTCCAAGTCTGGGTTTGTCCTGGCTTAATCTGTAACCGCTATTTTTCTTCCTAGTAGCTGTGCTTTGGCTGTAGTCTGAGAACAACGCTGCTACCGCTGATGTTTGAGTTGTAGCTAAGTAATGGTTACTCCGACCAAGAACATTTCAGTCTCATGCTTTGCCAGTGAGGAAGGGCACAAGAAGCCAGGAGGAAGCAGAGACAGGACACCTGACCCAAACTAGCCAAAGGGATATTCCATATCATAGCACATCATGCCCAGTATAGAAACTGGGGGGAGTTAAGACGAAGGGCTGATTGGTACTTGGATCCGGCTGGGTACTGGTCAGCAGATGGTGAACAATTGTGCACCACTTGTGTTTTCTGAGCTTTCATTTCTTCTTTTGTTGTTTCCTATTATTATTATTGGTATGTTTTATTTTAGTTTAGTTATTAAACTGTTCTTACCTCAACCCATGGGATTTACATTCTTTCATTGTCCTGCCCATCCTGTCCTGCAGAAGAGAAAGAAGGGGAGAAGTGAACAAATAGATGTATGGGGCTGAGTTACCAGCTGGGTAAACCATGATGGGGTTGGTGGGTAATAACTGGAAGCAGGACTTGAGTTACGTACAGGTGGTTTGGGGTTCAGTTTTTGAAACCATCCTGTCCTTAATAAGAGTTCTCATTGCTATGTTTTCTCCCCAAGTCTAAGGGTGACACTGGCTCATATTTCCATGAGGAAAACCTACTGTGCTCCACCCTGGACCTCTTCTTAACTGGAACTGAGACAACAGCGACCGCCATCCGCTGGGCTCTGCTCTACATGGCCACATACCCCCACATTCAGGGTAGGGCTGTGGATGGGTCCTTCGTTTGGTCCAAAAGTAGACAAGTGAAATGCAGAATTATTTCCAGCTCTGCCACATGTTGGACATGCCTATGCCCCAGGCTTCTTACTGGAAACCTTTAGAACACGGATATTGCTTTGCTTTCCTTAGAGAAAGTGCAACTTGAAATCGACACAGTGATTGGCCAATCCCGCCAACCCACGATGGCCGACAAGGAGAACATGCCCTACACCAGCGCGGTGCTGAGTGAGGTCCTGAGGATGAGCAATGTTGTACCCCTGGGGGTGCCCAGGATGTCCACCAGTGACACCACCCTGGCTGGCTTCCATCTGCCCAAAGTAAGTGGAGGCCATCAGCCTTCCCCTCATCCCACCACAGCAGGATCTTCATGGATCAAGTCCCAGAACTCACCTGGAGGGGAGCCAATCAACAGGATCTTATGGAAATATCACATTTATATAGAAAATACAAGCTCTTACATGAAGACAGGCTGAGAGAGCTGGGGCTGTTAGCCTGGAGAAGAGAAGCTGCATGGGGACCTCAGAGCAGCTTCCATTCTGTGAAGGGGCCTATGAGGATGCTGGAGAGGGACTCTTCATCTAGAACTGTAGTGACAGCACAAGGGATAATGGGTTCAAACTTCTTAAATAGGGGAGATTTAGGTTAGATATTAGAAATTACCATGAGGGTGGTGAGGCGCTGGCACAAGGGTGCCCAAGGAAGCTGTGGGTGCTCCATCCCTGTCAGCGGTCAAGGCCAGGCTGGATGGGTCTTAAAGCAACCTGCTCTAGTGGAAGGTGTCTCTGCCCTGGCAGGAGGTTGGAACTGGGTGATCTTCAGGGTCCTTTCCAACCCTAATTCTATGTGTCCATGATTCATGATGGATGCTGCAGGGCTGTTACAGGTGTCACATCCTTATGGAGGAGATCTTGTGGTGTTGACATGGTTTAGTGTGAGGTTCCAGTGGGGGGGGGCTGGAATGAGATAGTCTTAACTCATTTCCAGCCCTAACTATTCTATGATTCTGGGGTCATAAATTTCAACTGTAAAAGGTTTATGCCTTAAATTTTATGAAAGATGCCCTCCACACATTATCAAAATAGAGGGCCAAGAAACACATGAAAGCAAACTATTTGTGTTTGTTAATTACACAGAGTACTAAAAATCATCTATTAACAATATCACTTGATAAAAGCCAGGTGATAGGTACTGATGAGTACACGCTGTTTTGCAACTACAACAGCAAAGACAAGATTTAGATACAACTGTTCTATTCCATGTATACGACTGGTTGCATCAAGGAAAATTAAAAATAAAAAATCTGTTCATTTTGCTCCACACTGATTATAATACCTCTTTTTCTGATGGAAGATGTGGAGATTAACCAGATGAGGTTTAGAATAAAAGAAGAACAAAGCAGATCAGTTGAAAATTAACTAAATTGTTCCAAATCCAATGGGAACACCGGGTCACAATCTGAAGCTGGTTTATATGAACACCCCCAGTCGCAGCAGCACAAGGCAAGGACCAACACTCGGGTGATACACAGAGGCGCACAGAAGTGAACAATCCTGTAGGCTTTCACCCTCATTTAATTACACAGCTCAGGAAAAAGCATTTTGCCCTTTAAAAAAGATGTAGTTTATACTGTATATGGAATAGAGCTAATAATAAAGTAGTCTGACAACACGTCGGCTGTTCCCTGTCATGTAATCGCCCGGTTTCTCCACCTCTCGCAGGGTACCACCGTGATGACCAGCCTGACTTCGATAATGTTCGACAAAAACGTGTGGGAGACTCCAGACACCTTTAATCCTGAACATTTTCTGGACAACGGCCAGTACAGGAGGCGAGAGGCTTTTCTGCCCTTCTCTGCAGGTAGGATGATGGATGGGGAGGTTGTTTTTCTCCTTGCAATGCTTTTTCCAGCCCTTCAAGACACCTCCTCCAGAGTAGGGGGCACCGCTCCTTGCCCAGCTTTCAGCCCATGCCCACAGTGAAAATCCCAGGAACAGTTAACACTGCCTGCTCGGAGCGGGAGGGGAATCAATTTGTTGTTGCAGGATGATAAAATAAGGCTTTTCCCTCTTGCGCAAGCTGAGTAAAGGTTTTCTTGCCCTGCGTTCCCCCTCTCGGCCTCTCCGAGCTCAGCAGTAAACTCGTGGGGACGGTTCCTGCAGGATGTGTGGGTGAACACTGCCACCTAACCTTCCTTGGAAGCAAAGCTCCCGCAGCCTGCGCGGAGCAGCGCATGCGAGAGGTGCCCGAGAGGTGGTTGGGGTTCTGCCGGCTCAGTGGGGGTTGTTCCGTCTCCTTTTCCAGGTAAGCGGGCTTGTCCCGGGGAGCAGCTCGCCAGGACAGAGCTCTTCATCTTCTTCACAGCCCTCCTGCAGAAGTTCACCTTCCAGGCGCCGGAGGCTGCCGTGCTGACCTTCGCCTTCACACTCAGCCTCACACGCTGCCCCAAGCCCTTCCAGATCCGTGCACTGCCTCGTGATTGAGGCCAGCCTTGGGCTGTGCCCTGACACGCACCCCGCCTGCTTCCCCAAGTGTCCCTATCAGCCCCATAGATTTGGGGCTGGAATGATGGGGCATGGGTATCTAGCACACACCCATATGTGGCTGGCAGTGGACAGGGCAGGAGGGACACATAGAATCATAGTTTGGGCTGGAAGGGACCTTCAAAGATCATCTAGTCCAACCCCCTGCAATGGGCAAGGACATCAAGTACATCAGGTTGCCCAGAAACACATCCAGCCAGGCCTTGAATGTCTCCAGAGATGTGCATCTACACATCCTGTGCACTGCAATGAGGACAACACTTGCGGCTCTTCCCTCTATCAGTTTGACAAAGTGCATGAATTTAAAAGCCTTATTACTTAATTTCTGCCATTAGCAACATCCAGGAAGGTGTCTGCCAGCTGCAAAACCATGGGCACAGCTGGGTCCATGGCTTTTAATTAATTAAAAGCTAATTAAATAGGCAAGAGTTAATTAAAAAGGCAACTTGAAGAGATTTTTTTTCCATTTATGCGACCAAGCATTAAGGCTTAGAAATGCAGTTTCCTGTGTGCTTTTGTTTGGAATATAGGCATAGCAAAGATTGCTTTTTAACTCTTTTCTTCTCACCTTTCATAAATGACTTTTCTCGGGGCAGCCACATAGGATTCTGAATAGTTAACAGGAAAAGAGGATTAAATACAGTTCGTTTTCCACTGGCTTCAGCTTCCATCTCTGACAGTAATGGCCTTCGCTGCGCTACAAAGCAATCCTTGTGCAGTGGCAGATTTATGCCACATGGGAGAGTCCTTTGCGCATCACATTCTTAACCGCGCCTGACGCTGGAGGTTTTGTCAATGAGTTGCTGCCCTTCTAACCGGTCCCTTTAATCCTACTGCGCTTTGAATTGATGGTTCGCAGTTACAGGCTCCGGTGGTTGGGGTTTTTCTCTCTAAAAGAGCAAACGTAAAACAGCTGTGGCTTTTGTCACCTGTGGGGTTTTCAAAGCCATTCAGGACTAGGCACTGGTTTCTCTGCACTCTGGCATAGGTCAGACCTTTGGTTCTACTCTACAGCTTGTATTAATTGCATTGCTTTAGCAAATAAACGTTGATCTCTTCCCTCTTCCATTACAACTTGCTTTTCTCTGTTACTTTAGGGCTTCCTTCCCTACTCATGGAGGGAGTAAATGATTGAAGTGTTCTTTGTGGTTTTTTTCTCTGAAATCTATTGGGAAAAACTTGCCCTTCCATCCCCCCATTTTTCAATGTAATGTTCACATAAAGGCAGGAGACATGAATTTGTTTTCACTCAGTGGAATATCTCATGTGAGTGAAGGGCATCATTTCAAGCCCAAGTGTGCTTAAAAGCCAGAGGTAAACAGAGGAAAAAACAGGGGGGTTTCCCCTTTCAGTTCCTCAATCAGACAGTGAGCTGGGGTGCTTCAGCCTGGAGAGGAGAAGGGGCTTTAAGGAGTGATCTTAGAGCAGCTCCAATGCCTAAAGGGGCTGCAGAAAACCTGGAGAGGGGCTTTGGACAAGGACCTGTAGGGACAGAACAAGGGAATGGCTTTAAATTGACAAACACCACTTCTTCTTTCATGATAAAACACCATATATACATCAAAATTCAGTGTGGAATACGTGCAACATCAACTGCCTGTCCCAGAGCCACTCTCAGAAGGGAAAATTAGCACAGCCTGTTACCAGCTCCCCCAAAGGGCCACAGCATCTGGTTTAGCTTTCTAGTTCCTGCCTTAGCTTTGTTGGGCTTTCAGCAGCTTCAGCATGGGCCACCAGACTCAAAGGCCAAAGCAGAAGGGATGGCTGGAGGTCTCAGTGTAGGGCCACCCTTGTGGTCAAAGTTCTGCTTGCATTTGTTCAACAGAGATCAGAAAATCACAGTGCTTAGAAACCACTGCAGATGCCGGATGGGTGTTGGCTGTCAGCCCACGTCACCCTGATGCACTGAAACCTCAGCCCACGTGTCAGATGGTGGCTTGTGAAAGGATTGTGCAACCTTATCTCGGGTGTCCCCACTGCCCTAGGTTGGTCTGGCGCTATTCCTATCAGTGGCAGAGCTTCCACAAGCAAGTGCAAGGTGCCCTGGATGGCTGGAGCCTCCACAGCACAGGGAAGAGACACCAGGACACAGCACGGTGAGAGGACCATGCGAACGGGAGAGCAGGGCTTGCATAAAGCCATGGGCTTATGGGAATGGCACAGGGAGGCTGCCAGGTTTTAATCCTGGCCCTGCAACACTTGTTTCTGTCCTTTAGACAAGGACATGGATCACTGCTGTTTTGTAAAGCAGTGGTGGGAGGCCAGAGGGGAAAAGGGGAGCTTTGGGGTGTTTTGGTTTGTGATTTTTTGCTTTCAGTGAGTTCAGAGGAAATGCTTGAGTTTAATCAAGGAGGGAGTTAATCAAATGGTCCTTGCTGGAACCTGGGAAAGCAGGAGTCCAAACGAAGCCTCCAAAGCCAGGTCAGCAAAAGGTGTTCTATGCTGTCTCATGTGTGTGCCCACAGCTGTGCCAGCACCTTGACCATTTCACCCTGTCCCTGGGGGTTCAGTGGTGCCACGTGAGCTCCACCTGCCCTGACCCCACCATCCAACCATGCTGCGCTTCCTCTGGGAGAGCATCTCCTTCCAGGTGATCCTCGTCTTCTTATTCGTCTTTCTACTCGTCGCTGACTACATGAAGAAGAGAAAGCCAAAGCACTTCCCTCCCAGCCCCTTCTCCTTCCCATTTCTGGGGCACATGTACTTGATGGACTTCAACAATCCCTCAGCCATGGTGCAGAAGGTACAAAGGATGTGGGCAAGGGAATGGGGAGGACTGGAGATATGCAACCTTTGCAAGGTGTGGAAGGGTTAACCAAAGCCCCATGGACTATGAGGACTCAGAGAAGCAGCCCAGCGCAGAAAGTTTGCCCTCAGTGAGCAGCAACGTGTACGAAGTTTGCCTTCTTATGAGGAGGGGGGCAAGTGCAGAGCAGTCCTTTGGGCAAAGGGCACAACACGATACCATGATGCAGTTGCAGCAGTAGTAGCTCCATAGGTCTGACCAGGGATTGGAAGGGTGTATGGGAAGGGACTGAAAGAAAAGCAGGAAAAGCACAAGACTGAAAAAATCAAACCTGGTGAGTTTCCCTTATCAGTGATTCGGGATATGAGGAAGTAAGTGGAGACAGTGCGCAGGCAAGCAGACACTTGTGCAAACATCCTGTCTCCCCTCCCACTCCCAGCTTCCCTTAGTCTCACCCATGTCCTCTGCCAGGGCTGTCCCTGTCCCAACAGACACATTCACTGGAAATGAAAACCCTTTTCTTTATTTCCCACCCCTTCCCAGCTTCATGAAAAATACGGGGACATCTTCAGCTTGCAGATGGGACAGCTAACGTTTGTGTGTGTACATGGGCTGCGGATGATTAAGGAAGTTCTTGTAAACCAAGCAGAAAACTTCATGGATCGCCCTGAAATTCCTATTGACAAGGAGATCTTCAGCAGCTTGGGTGAGTTACCCCTCAGGTCAAAGCACTGGTCCTGCAGAGGTCCAAGACAGCTGAGATAAGGGGGAGCCCTGAAGCTTTTTCCCCATGGTGGAGGGGTCTGCCTTGCTTTGGCTCATGGTGGGGCATTCCTGCCAGGACTGATCTCCTCCAGCGGGCACTTGTGGAAGCAGCAGAGGAGATTCACCTTGACCACGCTCCGAAACTTTGGCTTGGGGAAGAGAAGCCTGGAAGAGCGCATCCAGGAGGAGTGCCAATACCTTGTGGAAGCATTTGGGGAAGAACAGGGTGAGTGCCATGGCCCTCATACGCTGTGCTGAAGGCAGGAACTGATATCATCTATGATTCACTGTATGCTGAAATATACCTTGCTTTGCAACTGATGCTAGCACCCTGCCAGCATGCCATCTCCCTTTTGCAGGTGCTTTGCCTTCAAACTGACTTGTGAATGCAGCTAGGTAACACCCCAACTGTTATTCAAAGCCCACCTTAAACCTACTGCTCTCCTGAGATCCCTGGAAAATCCCATGTGTGTAAACAGTGTTTCTAATGAATTCAAATGACATCTGCTCTGCTTTGCTCGCTAAACAAACATCTTCACTATCTGATTGAACTGGGACCACAGGAGTTGCCCGGCCGAGCTTGACCAGCTCATGCAGGAGGCAAGGCCAGGAGAGCAGTGACAGAGGATGATGCCCATCAAGGTTCCACTGTCCTGGGGTTAAAGCCACAACAGCCACTCATATTTATTGAATATTTTACCTCTGACAATTGTGTTTTCTTCTTTTCTGTGAAGCCTGGAGGTAAATTGATCATTCCCTTTTCCTTCCCTAGGAAATCCTTTTAACCCTCATTATAAAGTCACTAATGCTGTTTCAAACGTCATCTGCTCTGTCATCTTTGGCAATCGGTTTGACTACCACGACAAGAAGTTCCAGAAACTGCTGCATCTGTTAAACGAGACATTTGTTCTCCACGGGACCATCATGAGCCAGGTACAGCCCTCCTGCCACCAACATGGATGGTGTGCAGTTCCACAGGGCTGTAGTTTCTTCTCTGGAGTCAACCTCTAAGCCTGTATCATTTGTACCAAATGTTGTTGCCGTTCCTTATTTCTTTGCACAGGGTTAGATTTGCCTGTAATTTCTTCCTGCCTTATTTTCAAGCTGTGCATGTTCATGTTGCTCTCTTTCACCCCACATCCTGCCCATCAACTGCCAACCTGCCTGCTGTAGCACCGGGTAATGCACAAGTAACTCTGTAATAAGAACACCAATCCCTTGTAATGCTGTCCTGGAGCTGAGCTATTTCCACCAACTCTAGTAATTTATTAAGCTTGGCCTTGAAGGCTCCTCAAGTTTTGGTAACAGAAGGGGTTTTTTTCAGTCCTTTATTGAATTTGCCTTTCTCCTTTTGCGTCCCAAGCTGTACAACAATTTCCCGTCTATAATGAAATATGTGCCTGGATCCCACCAAACCATTTTTAAAAACTGGAAGTGTATGAAAAGTTTTGTGCAAGAGAAAATCGACAAACACAAGGAGGACTGGAACCCCTCAGAGAGCCGGGACTTCATTGACAGCTACCTGACAGAGATGACCAAGGTCAGCAATGTGGAGGAAGCTCTTCTGCAATTGGGCTTAGAAATCAGGCGGGATGGGAAATCATAGAATGGTTTAGGTTGGAAAGGACCTTAAGATCATCCAGTTCCAACCCTCCTGCCATGGGCAGGGACACCTCACACTAAACCATGCCACTCAAGGCTATGTCCAACCTGGTCTTAAACACTTCCAGGGATGGAGCATTTACGAGTTCTTTGGGCAACACATTCCAGTGTCTCACCACCCTCACAATAAAGAACGTCTTCCTTATATCTAATCTGAACTTCCCCTGTGTAATTAAGTATAAATCCATCTCACCTTTCTGTGCAGGACAATGCCAGTGGCATCTTAAAAGAGGAAAACCTCGTGGCCTGTACACTCGACCTGTTGTTGGCTGGGACTGAGACCACTTCCACAACCATCCGCTGGGCTCTGCTCTTTATGGCCAAATATCCAGAAATTCAAGGTACAATTACCAAAAGCTGAGTGTTTTTCCTTGCATTTAGTGCTGACACCTTCATGAGAGACTCTCTTTTTTGAGAGGAAAAATTGGGAATCTCCCTGCACTCACACAAAAGAGGTGCAAACAGCAGCAGATTGGTCCCTGTGGGACCCTCACAGCAACCACCTTGTACCTTGACTGATCCCTGCTGTTTCCCACCAGCCCGTGTGCAAGCTGAGATCGATGCAGTCATCGGGCAGGCACGGCAGCCAGCCCTGCAAGACAGAGACAACATGCCCTACACCAATGCCGTCATCCACGAAGTGCAAAGGAAAAGCAACATCATTCCGTTCAATGTGCCAAGGCTGACGACGAAGGACACGTTTGTGGATGGCTACTTCATACCAAAGGTAACCCTGCTCCTGAGTGCTGAGACTTCAGTAAGCAACATTGCTTGGATGGCAAAAATAGGTGTTCACTAGGAGTGAACTCTGAACGGGGCAAAGATGCTGTGGCTTTGTCCCAGCTGGCCTGGGGATTCATGCCTGGAGAGCTGGCAATTGCTGACGTCTCAGCACTCAGCAGTGTTGTGCAGAGCGCTGTGTGGTGACACCCTCGCCATGCACGCTATCAAGGCACAGGTTCCATCTCATAGAGCTATTACAAGAACTTTGTCCCATGATTACAGTGGATAAAAATGAAGCTGATGAGGAAGAACTGAGGGTATATAATCATTGTACCCCTGAACAGATTAGAAGTAGGAAATATTTGCCATGCAGGGAGGCATTGAACAAGTAATTGCAGCATGATTTGACTGTGGGTGCTCTTCATGGAAAGGAGACTGGAAGACAAAAATGCTCCGCCTGCTGTCAGCAACAGGAAAAGTGCAATTTGTTTTTCTCTTCTTAGGGCACTGTTTTGGTGACAAGTTTAGCCTCTGTGATGTTTGACAAGAATGTGTGGGAAACCCCTGATGATTTTAACCCTGGGCATTTCCTGAAGGATGGTCAATTCTACAAAAACGAGTATTTCATGCCATTTTCTATAGGTAAGATCTGTTGGATTGTGATGCTTCTGTGCTGAGGCAGTGGGATGGGGCTACCAACTGCACAGTAGAGACACAGAGGAAAGTGCAGACACTGGCTGCACACTTGGAGGTGGTGCCATTGAAGCAGTGCTGATGTGGCCACCCCAAAGCGCCGTTACACTGAGCCCTTTCTTGTCCCTCTTCACATGCACAGAGGAGAGACGAGGATGAATACAAGACCACAAAAATGCCAGAGATCCTAGAAATACCTTAACGAAGGGAAGAGCATGGCCCTGTACTCCACCTCACATGTGGGCTCACTCGGCTCCACAGGGTACTCCTGGCAAGGGCTTCCCCATAGACATTGCTTTTAGCACCCCTGTTTTCCATACCAGCATCACACACCTTCTTTGATAGCTCTCTTTGGCATAGCTCATATAAGCCACTTCTCCCAGTATGGAGATCATACGTATCAGCAGAGCTTACCCAAGCAGGAGAGGATACAGTGCACAGTCAGTTACACACACGTGCCCTCCAAAGTCACACAATGCAGAGGGGTGCACGTGCCCTAACACCAGCACTATTATTGGGGTGCTCAGTTTGGGCTGCAAAACTCATCCTGGGAAGGGGGTAAACAGCTGGACAATGTTCCTAATGGATGCAAAAGCTTTTTCATCAGCCAGCATGGGGGGGGTTGGACTTAGATGAGCTTTGAATGTCCCTTGCAACCCAAACTATTCTAAGATTCCATGATGCCATTGGCGGCTGTCTCCACAGGGAAGCGTTCCTGCCTGGGTGAGCTGCTGGCCCGCTCCGAGCTCTTCCTTTTCTTCACGTCTCTGCTCCAGAAATTCACTTTCCAGACACCCCCGGATACCACGCTCAGCTTTAAGATCCAGCTGGGCATCACAATGGCCCCGCAGCCCTACAAGATCTGTGCCGTGCCTCGGTAGGGAAGCCTTGGCCACCATCCTCACGGGGAAAAGAATTTAGCAGTCAGGGATGAGCCCTCAGCAGCTCCCCTGTGTGGTGGCTAGAATTGCCCCATTCCTGTTTGTTTCTCTTAAAGCAATTGCAAAATCGTTTCTTTTACAAGTGGACTTCGCACTGTTCATCATATAAGCGATCAGCCTGTGATCTGCCAGGGCACTTCCAGGCTTGCCCTATGGCACTGCAAAGGAATGGGGGGCTTGGGGCTTTGCTCATTTTATGATGGGTGGCCATGCTTCACAGTGCAAAGAGAACGGGCAACACGTCAGAGGTCAAAGTGTTCAGGCTGTGTACCGTGGAAGAGCAGAACCACCCTTAATAACATTAATACAAGATTTTTTGGTTTCTTTATCACTGACAAGTAATCAACTTAAACCAAAAGTCACTCTGTAACATCTCATGCATCATTAAATCCTTACCAAAACATTTCTGTCATGAAGCATTCTGCAAAGCACAGACCAATGTTGGCTGTACCCTTTGGCCATGCCCCAGGTTTCGGGGCAGGGGATAGCAGGGGGACTGAGAGCCCATCCGGGCAGAGGCAGCAGCACAGCACCTAATCCCCATCGCTGCAGCCTTGCCCTCTGTCAGCGGAAAGACTGCCACGGTAACAGCAAAGGCAATTCCTACAAAGTACTGAAAATAAATGACCCTGATAGTACCAATGGACAAGTTGGGAAACCATTAAAGCCTGTGGCAGGGCCTTGGTGTGCCACAGCAATTACATCTATAACACCCACAGGGAGTGCTCTCTACTGAGAGATACCTCTATAAAACAGCTGTACTTGTTCTATAGAAGTTGTGGGTCCCGTCTCTTAGGATAGACTAAATCCTCCCCATTTACCTGCCCAGCGGCACCAAGTGGCTGGTGTGCCCAGAGGGGTAAGGTCCAGCAACACACGATCTATGGCTGCACTCAACAGCCCAATGAATAAGAGAGGCCCTTGGAAAATATCAGCAAATAATTGCTATTACTTTAAATTATTGTCAAATGCACCTCTCCTATGGAGCTGGGCTTGTTCAGCCTGGAGAAGGCTCAGGGGAGACCTTAGAGCAGCTTCCAGTGCTCAAAGGGGCTACAAAGAAAGCTGAAGAGGGGCTTTTATAAGTACATGTAGTAATAAACTAGTAAGGAATGGATTTAAACTAAGAGGGGAGATTTAAATTGGGCATAAGGAAGTTCTTCCCTGTGAGGGTGCTGAGGCGCTGGCACAGGGTGCTCAGAGAATCTGTGACTGCCCCATCCCTGGCAATGTTCAAGGCCAGGTTGGACGGGGCTTGGAGCAGTCTGCTCCAGTGGAAGGTGTCCCTGCCCATGACAGGGGTTGGAGCTGGACGAGCTTTAAGGTCCCTTCCAACACAAATCTAAGAGCTTGTGACTCTAAGGTGCAACAGTTCTAAGACTGACAACCAATGGTTAACACCAGTAAAGGTATGGGCTCAGTAACAGTTGCACCACGGGGACTATGGCAAGGCCTCTAGGTGAAAGCTGCAGTTCCTGGGGACAGTTTCCACAAGGTGGGAAGGCATCTGCTCAACAAGCACCACAAAACATCTCCAGCTCCTGCTCACCTGCTGAGGACAAATGGGAAAAGCAATCCTCCCGTTCGTTTCCAATTTTTCATGTGTTCCTATAGGGTGTTCCTATAGGAAGCACATTTTTCCCACTGTCTTGTAGGAAAATTAAGTCATCTCCTTCAGGAATTAAAGGTATCTTCTTTCCTGCAAGCATGAATGCCAAGGTAGGTTTTAAATCCTTTCATTTTAACTTGCATTTTCATCTCCTCCAAGAGCGGAGGGGAGGAACCAAGCAAGGCTGGGATCCCCCTTGGACCCCACCGCTGCACACTGGTGCCAAGCACAGCTGTATAACGTAAAGCTAGATTTATAGGAGATGAACACAGCTTCTGGCACAGCCTCTTCAAGCACAGCGCTTGGAGGGGAGGCTCCTTCCCCTTCTCTGATTTTCTGTGCCAGACACAGCCAGGTGAAAATAAGAGGTTAGATTAAGACGCTGTTTCTGGCACTTGAGGCTCCTGTTTTGCAGCTCCATAAGGTGGAGATGGGAGAACATGTGGTGGGAACCAAACCAACCTATTTATAACATGCAGGAGACTCGACCAGGTTCTCAACAGAAGTAGGATGAGGCATCCCTAACCCCAGCTCTCTACCCCTTCTCATCCTGCAACTGACCTGCTCTTGGCAAGGCTCTCCCACATCTTCCCTTCGCACTGAAAACAAGGAAGTTCATTTGACTTTCTAGACCTTATGTTCTTTCTTTTCCTTCCTTGGAAGAAGCAGAAGGGGAAGGCTGGAAATGGGCTGCATGCCTGGAATCGACTGAAAGAGAGGGGTGCAGTGACAAGTTTGTTGTACGCAGCTTTGCTCCCACAGCACTTCCAGTCTGCAGGTGTCATGTGTTGGCTGAGGCTCCCATTTCCTTTCCCAGGCTGCTGCTATACCCAAAAACTTCCTCCCCCTCCTCCACGGGTCTCTGCTGGGTTAGCAGTGCTCTGTGCAATGAGCACATTTCACAGGGCTGTTTTGCACAGGGGCTCCATGAGTATTTTATGTTCTCCACAGAGCCATCTCCATGGTGAGGTCTGGATGACCTCACCTCCTCCCTTTCTTTGCACTGTGCTCCTCCAGGGACACCCTTTGCCTAAACTCACAAACCTTCTGCTTGGCTTGTAAGGAGCTACCAGAACCATAGAATCGTTTGTGTTGCAACAGACCTTAAAGCTCATCCAGTTCAAAGTCCTTGTCACAGGCAGGGATACCTTCCACAAGAGCAGGTTGCTTCAAGCCCCGTCCAACCTGGCCTTGAACACTGCCAGGGATGGGGCAGCCACAACTACCAGAAAAGCCAGGGTCTGCATTTGAACACAGCTTCCTATGAAGCTGTGGGAATGAGATTCCCCCTGCACACAGCACCCCTCATTTAATCCTGTGCTCAGGAAGGCAGCAGTGGCTGTGTCCCATGACTGCTCACACATGGGCTGAAAACATGCTGCAGCTCAGCTCAGGCTTCCTGCACAGCTGAAAGCCTTTTCCCTTCCCTCCTCCCTCAAACACACACCTGCAGTTTTCATTCTTTGGTGCCTGAGAACACTTTTACATCCAGCCTCGGAAAGAAGGAAAAACCGTTCTGTATCTGGACACTTTGCAGTCACTGGGACACTTCTGCCAGTGCAAAGGCTCTTCCACTTTGAGGTAGCACACAGCTCCCCATCCCTGCAGGGGTAGCAGCCCAAGGCAATAAAAATCGATACTTAATGTCAGGATAGTCAAGCCAAGGGTTATGGTTCCGAGAAAGTGAAAACCTGTCATAAAAGCAGGTCTGAAACTAGGCCCTGAAGGACACTTGTGACACCTTCTCCCTGCTGCTATTCACTCTGGAGGGCTGAATGGCTGCCTGCTCTCATTCCCAACCTCACTTCTGGGTTAAGGTTAGTGCTCAGGGAACAGGAAAGCTGTCAAGTAGAGTAAGAACTGGGCACATAAATAGTCTGCAAAGCAGACTGAAGGAAGTAGTCAGTTTTCCAGATAATAACAAGGAAGGTGATTTAGAAGCATTTCTCTGTCCTCTGTGTTCTCTTAGCTGGGGCTGAGGAGAGCAGGCAGAGATCCTAACTGAGCAGAACTGTGAGCAGGAATGAACTGAAGAGAGGAGGGGAAGACAGTACAACTGATTTGGTGTTACGGCAAAACATACAAAGAGTTACACATGCATGTTACAGATCCTGTAACGTGACATTTCAGATGGTGCAATTCTATCAAGAAGCAGACCCAGTGCAGATGCTGCCCACAGCTATGGGGTACACCATGGTAACGGCAGCTAGGGACCATTAAATACATCGCTTGGAATAAAGACACCATAGAATTGGTTTTAAAAATCTTTATGTGAATATAAAAGAATTTTTTCCAAAGAAAAAATAAACCCAAAAGTTTAAAAATTAGTGCAATTTTCCAAGTTCTATGCAACGCAGTGCTTACATTTGTTTTAAACAGAAGATGTAGACACTGATACACTGAAAACCTGAACTTCAGCATCACTAGTGGGGGAGAAGGGAGAAAAGCGTAAAAGTTAAGAAAATCATCTTCGTACACATTACCAACTCTTGAACAATTGTTTTCATTTTTGAATTCCTAAGCTATTTATGGCCACCTAAATAAAACATCAGTATTGCTTATATTACTCATTTCCAAGTAAGTGTATATTGTAGAAAATAGAATACCCATATATATATTTTAATGAACAATAAGAAAATCAGGTGAAAACTTATTTTCAGTGACTGTTTCTTAATCCACTATAATACAGTTGTTGCAAAAGAATCTTCTCAAAACTGCTGCCTGATCCGCCTTGAATAAAAGAACCTACTAGTCCAAAGTCTGTATTATTGCTATAAAACACTTCTCTTCCATAGTAATTAATCTTCTATTAAAAAAATATTCACAGATGATATGTCAATCAGAACATATTTTTGTTTCTTTGGATTTATATTACCCATTTTCCTGGAAACTGGCTAAAGTTAGTAATTAACTTCAGCAATATTCAATGATTTCATCTCAACTTTAATCTGCTCCTAACTGTGCTGTCCAGGCATGATATGAATTCATCTTGCAACAGACACAAGGAGCCTCTTCCTTTGTGCTGCCTCACACTGCATCCATGAGCATTGTACTGACGTGCTGCTGCTCCACATTGCATACAACTCAGCTGCAACACAGCAACACTATTAGTACCTGTTTGACATAAATGAAGTTAATACTAAAATGATACTCATTCTAATGGTCCTTTCTGCACAGCCAGATGAGCTGAGGTGAATACAACACCATGGCTTATAATATTTATTTCTACAGATTGGGTTACATTCTATGAATGAGGATCCAATGTTAACCAGTTGTAAACCAGTCACTTTTAAACAGGTTCTCAATCCCAAAGAAACACTTCAGTTGTATTCACAGGCTTAACTTCCACTTTGGAAAAGTCCCAAATAAGTAACATTTCATCTAATACCTGAAAGCTTGATTCATTTTTGGCAACCCCAACAAGACTACTGGGGACAACCTTGCCCTGAAGAAGGCTGATCCCTGTCTTTAGTTCCACTGCTTGTCAGAAGACAAACTTGCAATTGAATGACTGGGAGGTTCTTGGTAATTTCTGGTCCCAGGGTTTGCAGTTTTGAGAAGCACAGAGACATTTGCTCCAATTTTTCACTATTCAGCACCCAATATGACTACTGACAGAGCTCTACTACTGTGAGAAGTACAACAAACGCATCAAGCCTACTTAACTAGATGAGTATTTGAAAGATGTCCATTAAAGTTTCCATGCTGTAAAGAACAAGGGTTAAGAGACCCATTCAACACCATCAGCGACAGTTTCACATTTCACTAGAACACACAAAGCATCAGGCTTTAGAAAAATACGCATCTTGCTAAGACTTAGTCTCCCGTTCCACTGCTCACCACCACCTCCCATCACACCAGCAGATTAAGCAAGCAATTGTACCTTAAAAATACAAACAACATCACTGCAGCAATGAAAGACCTCAAAAACTCAAGAGGTAGTCAAAGAAGCATTAAGTCCTGAAGAACACAACCTGATAGACAAAACCCTTCAATGACAGTTTGGCATATTCTCTGTTCACACCACATTTAGCATGAGACTGGCTTTTAAACAATGCCTTATGTAGACAGAAGTTTTGAAAGACGAAGTCTGTTGAATGCCTAAATATATAGCACTGTAAAACTATCACAACTAAGAAGCAATGCTAACTCAGCATTAAAAATGAATACTTCCCTTTTCTCTTTGCATTGCATTGCATGCAATGCCCAATAAATAATTTAAGATACTGGGGAAGAAAGAAATCAAAGAACAAGCTGTACTGAGGGGCATGCAAACTGGAAAGCTACTCAAAGTTCACAATTCAAAACTTAAACCCTGCAAAGCTGAATCAAAGATGGCCTTAATGGTGAAGGCAGACATATGCTTTCATTGACACATATGGCTGAGTTTTATATTTAGATCACAGACTGCTACAGCACCCTCAAATACTTAAAGTGTATTCATATTATTTTAAGGGCTGTTGTACTTTTATTTAACTATGTGTATAATGAGTTTGTTCTAGATAGCTTGCAAAAGAAGAATGGACATTAACAAGCTCCCTAAAAATACAGTTCCTAACAAAAATCAGATATTTGGTAAATAAAGCGACACAATTTTTGTGGAAGATAGCAACTTCCCCCACACAAATTCCAAATATCAACCCCCATTTCATTTCCTTTGATCTAGATCCTGCAAAACTATTATAGTTTATGGACTTTTCTCCGTGCCAACAAATAAGCTTTGCTGCCAACAACCAGCAAAGCTATCTTTCATTCATCTGCCTAGCACAATCAGTTCAGAATAACTGAAATGAAGCCACATTTAAAAAATGAGGAAAATTGATTTCTATGCACAGGGTTGCATAAATAGCTGGAAATAAATGGGTTCCTTCCCACCTAACTCCCTTTCTGCAAATAAATGCAGTACACCAACATGCCAGACTTTTAAAACATAGCCCAGACTTTTGAATTCTTATAAACAGCTTTTTTTTCTTAACAAAAGAAAAGACAGCTTATTTGGCTTTAGGGAATTCAACATCTTCAAGACAGGTTTTCCTGAATATATATCCACAAACCTAATCTTTTCTTTTTTTTAAGTAAACTGTAATTCTGCTTCTCACCTGAGATGACAAAACAAATCCTGTCTTCTGCTATGTAACAAGTCAACTGATACCTCACCTTCTTCCTTTTTCTATTAAATGCATGTACTTTCCTTGCTTTTAAAATCACCGTACTTTGTATGCTAAAAAAAGGGTTTCTCCAAAACCTGGTACCAACCTTTTATTTTTAGAAGACCCCAGCAAAAATGCTCAATATTGCCAGTTTCCTGAATATATATATCCATAAACCTAATCTTTTCTTTTTTTAAGTAAACTGTAATTCTGCTTCTCACCTGAGATGACAAAACAAATCCTGTCTTCTGCTATGTAACAAGTCAACTGATACCTCACCTTCTTCCTTTTTCTATTAAATGCATGTACTTTCCTTGCTTTTAAAATCACCGTACTTTGTATGCTAAAAAAAGGGTTTCTCCAAAACCTGGTACCAACCTTTTATTTTTAGAAGACCCCAGCAAAAATGCTCAATATTGCCAGTTTCCTGAAGTATGCTTTTGCATAACATCTTACAAAAAATGAACCTTCTAGCCCAAACCCATTAAATAAAATTTTAAATATATAGTGCCAAATTTTATATTTACAATATATTCTGAAAGCAAATATAAATCTTCTTTAAGTTGTGCTTGTAAATACATACTGCAGCTATTAAATCTACTACTTCGGAATCTATTTGCTACCTTCTAGACACACCACTGATTGACTCAGACTTCTTTCTAGGTTCTGATATTGAATTCATAGCTGCCCACCATTCTAACCTCTTCTTTCATTAAGTAGTTAAGAGTGGAAGCTATAAAACCTTTAAGGACACTTTAGCATAGTTTTTCTCATGGTCCTTGTGGTTTAATCAGATGTTGCACCTTGTACTTTAACAGCAATATTCCTTCTGGTGTTGGTGACATGACGCTGTTGAGCTAGAAACGAGCGTCCGGGACCGTCCTTGCAGGCACCACTACTGCCAACCAGTCTTGCTTCCATACCTAGCTTCTGAAGAGTTATGCTCTGCAAATAAGTTAAATAACCTTTATTGGCCATTTTTCATACACAGAGTTCATGCTTGCTTAGTATACACACAGAACTGCTGCCATAAAAGGTATGAACCAAGGCTGTAGAAAGAAAGATTCATTCACATGCATATGCACTGTGTTCATTTTAGCTTATTGTAAAGTTGTTCATTTATTAAGCCATTTAATTTTGCTTTGCTTTTTAAATTTCCCATTCCAGTCTTTCATCATGAACCTCTATATTTAAACATGTGAGGATACATAACTTTCTCCAGTCCTTTTCACAACAATGTAATAACAAATATCCTAACAACCTTTGCAGCACTGCGGCAGGATGAGAACATGCCCCTAGCTTTATTTCACAAATACTGTGCTAAAAACACTGAGCACCCAAAGCAGGAGTCTGGAAACCTTTTGAGCCAAAGCCTCCCTCTGTCTTAAGCTCAGAAACTTCAACAGCAAACGCTACTTAACATTGAGGAATTTTGTCTGCTAAATCCAGACGGAAGCTGTGACAGCAAGCAGTACATCACTAAAAAGGAAGTCATGGCCTATGCCAAATTTTAGGTCTTCTGTTAAAAAGCACAGAAGACAAGCAGAAAACATAACGCTTTACAAACTAGTTGATTAATATTCCTAAAAAGAAAAAAATACTGGATGTGATGCAAGATTTAGCTGTCACATTTAGCAAAATGTGGTTTTCTCATTTCTGAGATATCAGCAAACAAACTTCTGACCCACCTTGTTATACCATGCAGTTACAATTAGCTTCTCCTCATAATCACGTAACTTAGCAAGTTTGTATTCAGCCTGCAAGGAGACAACAGAGAAGACAATCTCAGTCAAAACACAAAAATTAGTTGCATAAACTTATTGCAGTCCACTGAATGAAATAAACACATGCAGCAGAAAAGCTTAAATATGCAAAATAACAACAAGACTTAGAAGTGTAAATAAAGGTATTTCCACAAATTACTAGGAGAGAAGTTACGGACTACAAAAAGGAGGCTAAATTTTACACAAGTTGCAGTTCAAGTTAGAAGCATACTTTGAAGGTGTGTGCATATGTGAGAATACATGAAAATCTAGGGTGCATGAGAAAAATCTATATGTGATTTACTATTTCTTTGACCTGAAAGTCAAAAGACAGGATACCTCTATAGTGGCTAAATATTTTTTATGGCACTGAATTGTTATTACATACTATACTTAACTAGTACGTACACACAGAAGAAATCTAGGGCCATAGCATTTATGAAGTCAGATCTTTCAGCCTACTAACTTGTGCTGAGGAACTTTGTATTCGCTCAGGTAACTATTCTAACCAGTCCCATCAATACTGCTATAAAACTGAATGCAATTTTCCTTGGTACTTGGACTACTATCACCGATCAGGATTTCAGCCAAGCAGTTTTTACTGAATTAACAGGTTTTACTCTGCTTTATAGTTTCAAGAACTTCAGAACTGATACCAGGGGTCTAGTAATTTAAACAATTCACTGCTTGAATATCTAGTCCTTTACACAAACTAAGCTGTATTACTACTGAAAAACGTCAGACTCTGCAGTTCTGAGCAAGTTTATCATAAACACAGAAAAACTGTTAGCCTTAGAAAGTATTTCACTCACAGGGGGTTTAGGAAGAATCCACATTAGTGTTTCAGTTGTACAATGAAAAACACTGTTGAAAAGTAAACTGCTGTGACAGCTTATACTATGATACAAAGTTGATTAAGCCAAACTAAAAAATCTCTAGCTTTGATGGTCTGTTCAGTTTTTAACTGAATGCAGCACTGAATGGTACTGGATTGTTAGGAAACAGTAACTTGAGTGTCTAATATCAGAGAGTAGAACATGTCAGGAGCTATTATTAGGCACATAAACTTTTACCTCCAGTGCTTCAATTTTTTTGTCTTTCTCCATTATCTGTTTTTTAAGTGACATAATTTCTGCTGATGCTGGATTTAGCTTTGGGTCTAAGGTTTTTATCACCTGCACAAGGCAAAATGAAAGCATTACAAGTCAGGTTTGATTCTCAGCAGCTCTGCATCTCATTTGCTCATAACAGAAACATGAAAACAGACTGAGCATTAGTCAGGTAATTATAATGAAAACCAGGCTGTTAAACTGTACAACAAAAAGATACCAAAAGAAATAATTATTAATGCCTCTCATGCTGTAGTCTAAACTAAACATCATTCTCATACACTTAACTGACTGCAGTTGAGTAGTTTGACTAAAAACTCTAAATGTAGCTACCAATTTTAACTGGGAATTGGAGGGCAGAGGGCTCAACCTGTATAACAATTTATGAGGGAGGAATGTGCATGTTCAGAAATATGCCACTCACATTTCTTGCTTTCTCCAGGTACATTTTATATCTTTCTTCCATTGCTTTCATATCTTCATCCTTTTTACGCAAAGCTGCTTCCAGCTCTCCAATCTTCTGGGCTATTGACAGAAATTATCAACAAAAGACATATAAAATAAAACCAGATATAGTACTTTCAAGGCTTTTGTGTTTTGATTTAACTGCCCCCAAATAAACTTTCTAGTGACTACATGATTTCCTGAGTTTCAGTCTTAAGGTTCTTACTTCAGACCATAAGGTCCTACCTGACCCTAGATTCCTGTTTTGTAGAGTACTGTTCAACAAAACTAAGCCTCCATGAACCTCTCCCCAGCACCATTTCAGGTTTAAAGCTTTGCTGTAGAAGGGAGCTTTATCCAGACAATTATCCCAGAGCTCAGTGACTATGGAAATCATTTCAGAAGAAACTTAACATAGTCTTGGTAAGAAACACCCCAAAGCCACACAAAACAACTTACGGTTCTGACTAACATCAGGCTGGAGTTCTGCAAGATCAGCCTCTTTCTTCTGTAACTCATCATGAACTTCATTTAGCTTTTCCCTACAAATGGAAGGCTGGGTTAAGGATTAAACTCATAAGTAACTCCATGCACAGTGTTACAAGCTGAAAGCCAAAACTTGGTGGTGAAACTGTCTAAGCAACCATTTTAAACTCAAAAAAGTTTAAATAGAAATAGTAGTAGGTATTTTTGAAGAACCATAAAAGCTGTGACTTCAGAGTTGAGTATCATTTACCTAAAACTAGAAAGAAAAGAGCAAGTGAACAAAACCCCCTCCAGCATGTACTTAGCAAGAACTCTATTGCTGAAAACATGGAAATATTTCAGAAGAATTAAATATATTGTGAGTCCAATAAGAGTGATGTTTTTAGGAGTCCATTGTAGAATCAGAAGAGTTAAAATAGTACTGCTGATGAAGAGACAATTAACTGGATACTAGTACTACAAGATTGTCATGATCAGAGTAGACAAAACCAGAATGTCAATACTTAACTCACTACATGAAGAATTCTCACATCAGTAGCTTAGAAAAACAAGACATCCCTACAAAGAGTTAGGTAGTTTCTGTGCTACAACAGTTAAAATACTTCATATAAATAAGCTATAGCAGATGCATGTGCCTTACTTACATATGTGCTGCCAACTTCTGCTTCAGGTTGCTAGACTGTAAAAGGAAAGAGTTAAAATTCTGTTACGTTTCAGTATTTCATACCATGCAAGGCTAAAAGGCTCTTACAAATCAGCCAATAATACTTAGCACACCTAAATAAGCAAAACCAAATAAATCCTGAGAAAACTGCATTTTTCATGCATTTCTGTAATTGCATTTGTATTTTTTGCACTGCACAGATACCAATTCCAGCACCTTTTTTCTTTAAAACTATCCTTCTCACTATACTTTTAAAAATCTCTAGTTTGGTCCTTAAATGGTGGTAAAGAGAAGGTAGAAGAGCTACAGTTCCTCAAAGGAGGTCTGGGGAGAGAATCACCTAAAACATAAGCTTTTCAACTGAAATGCAGCTGGTGCGGGGGTCCTGTGAATTCTCATACTTGATGTTACACTGAAGCACTTAAAACAAAACTGGCAAGATATCTTCAAGGTCAAGCCAGAACATTCACTTACTCCTTCAGTCTTGGATCCCTGCTCCTGTAAAGTCTTTTGCAGATCTTCAATCTGCTGCTGTAACCCTCCAATGCGCTCTTCATTTAGCCTGTTAAGAAAAGACAGTTCTTACCCTGTAATTATTTATTGTCTAAATAGATCACAACAGAGAGATTTCTGTTTCATGTCTAGATGATAATTTTTCAGTCTACCCAGCAGGACTTAAGCCATACAGAAACTGATTTTAAATGCTTTTACTTTGACTTCAACTTCTGCTGAAACACACACACATGGTAGCTTCATAAGCATTTTATAATGAAAGACTCAGAATACCTCTTTCTCAGAACTGAACTACCTAAAATTCACATAAACTAGTAAACTGCTTTCAACATTAACTAACTGTTAGAGAAATTCAGGGCATAACACAGTGTTATAACATGCTTAGTCTGAAGTTCTAGAAATAGTTACATCACCCATTCTTGGTCTACCAGTCAGAGCTAAGAGCATCCAATAAGCAACACTCTCCTCAGAGTACACTACAGATAGCTTTACCACTTTCTACACCACCACATTAAAGCTATTTACTTGCTTGCTTCTCAACCCTTAATAGTTACACTGATGAAATAAAAAACGATAACTGGCTTCCTGCAAAGTGTCACTCCGAAGGTCCAGAAATCACGTTTTGATACATCACAAGCCAGGTCTGGGTGAGAAGGGACTTTTTAAAGCTCATACAGCTCCAATCCCCTGCCACAGGGAGGGACACCTTTCACTAGAACAGGTTTCTCAAAGCCGCAACCAACCCCTGAACACTGCCAGGGATGGGACAGACACAGCTTCTCTGGGCAACCTGTGCCAGTGTTTCACCACCCTCACAGCAAAGGATTTTTCCCTAAAACCTAATCTAAATCTGCCTTCTTTCAGTTTAAGGTTTATTTTAAGATGCTCTTTCACCCATCACCTTTTCTCAGTTTCTAGTTCGTTCACTGTCCGATGCTTTTGCTCCAGCTGTTCCTGGAGCTCTGTAATACGTTCATTTTCTGATCCCTCCTGTTTTAATAGGAGCATCTTATTTTCATGCTGCAGCCGAATAAACATTTCCCTAAATCAAAAACAACAAGTCACTGTTAATTAAGAAAAAGGAAACTAAGAGAAGGAGATTACATTCCTTTTCATTCCCCCAAACTTAAAGTGATCAAAACAAGTTCTGCTTAAGGATAAAGTTGGGGTAACAATGCAATTTCTTCTTTAAGGGTAACTTACAGTTTTCAAACATCACAACAGTTTTATGAAATACATGAGTAAAGTTTCAAATTAAGTCACTCCAAACCCAGATTTTATATTGTACCCTTATGTTTTATTCTGACAGACTTTAAAAGCAGTGTTAGTCAGCTTTTTGATGGTCTTAGTTGCTGTGTATTATTTATTAGTCTATCTACCAGTGGCAAATTAGGAATTGTTCTGCTCCTTAGAGAGGATGTTTCAAGCCAAGCTTTATATATAGCAATCTCATACGCTTTTAAGAAAGAATGCAAAGTAATTATAGTATAGGGAAATAATTCCTAACAGCTACCTGAAGGTCCAAACAAGAATCAGGGAAGGAAAGCAAGAAGTGGGATACAAGGCATGTTGCTGAAAATACTGAACTTTCATGGAAGCAACATTATCCATGCAAATCCCCGCCTCAACCTTTTTGTCTTACCTATATTCCACTGGCAGAATTTCAGCAGCAAGATTCTCATGGCTTTTAACATGAGATCCACCTGAAATTGCATGGGAAGTTTAATTTAACAAATTTAAAGCAATCACAAATATACATACAGAAGCCTCTGAAAAATAAGCAATACCTGTTTGACTCAGGTGATCCTGCTGCATCTGTGAGTACCGGAGCTCTTCATTTGTTTCTTTTAATGCATCACACTGTACTATCAGTCTCTAAGATGATATATTGGAGGTGGGATTAAGTCATAGTGCACCACTTTAAGACCAAATAACATTAATCAGGAATAGTACTCACACACACACATATTTTAAGATATGTTTTATGTGTATTTTCATATATTTATATTTAATACATTTTTTTATGTTAAAACTATTTCTCAAAAGGTTTTCCTCAAGCAGAGCATTTCAGAAATGTATTAGGTATTCAAACAAGTGTGCATTCAAGAGAGACTTACCTCCTTCTCTTTGATTAAAGCTTCATGTTTTTCTTCAAGTCGCTTCATTTCAAATGCAAACTTATCAGCTCTTTTTGATTCTTCAGACAGCTTGTTATGAAGCTCCTGGACCTTTTTATTAAATGTAAGTATATCTATTCAGCACATGAATGTTAGATGATGCTGCCTTTAAAAGCTATGTTAAAACCTTCGCTCCTGCCCAGTTCAGCCAAATACCTTGTCCTCCATGATCAGGGGGACAGAGATGGGATGGGGGCTGTGTTTTGGGGGTGTTTTGCTTATGTTATTTTGTTTGGTTGGTTTTTAAATAGTTAACTTCTGCATCTTTTCTTTACTACTGAAATACATGAAATCAAAATTAAACTTCTACAGCTTAAAATAAACTACCATGAAGCAAGTTAAGAATATTGCATACAAGTGACCTCTAAGACATAGAAACTACCTCAGTTAAAGCAGAGAAGAAAAGCCTGCAAACCTTAGACAACCAATCATTTGAGATGGCAACTACAGTTAAGTTTGCTAGTTTAGTAAACAGGGAAAACCAGCAAGTAAATGGCAGACACAAATAAGAAATTTAAAAAGGGATAACACAGGTTAAGCCCATGGACTGTTAAATGAATCTGTTTATTTTTTTTTTTTCATTAAAACATAAGTAAATAACTTTATTTAGGTAAGATGACTATCTGAGAAAAAACAACATCTTAAGTATAGATGCAGCCTTACCTGTCTTTTGTAGGTTTCTAATTGGGCACGTGCTGCATTGGCTTTCTTCAATTCATCCTCCAGACTGACAGTATTGTGCATGTACATCATGTTGGTTTCCTGCAGGGATTTGACTTGTCTGCGGAAGTCATTCAGATCCTGCAGCTTTTTACGGTACACCTCAACAGTTGATTCCAGCTTACTTGCCTTGTCTGCAGTAGCCCTTAAAGTAGAAACAGGAATTAGGAGAGCATGTTTCTTCAAAAGATTAAAGAAGTCAAATTCTGTTGCACATTCAAGCTATTTTCAAAAACAGAGATATCTGTCCTGGGGTAAAGGTTGCACTTGATGATCCTAAAGGTCTTTTCCAACATAGTTCATTCTACGATGCTATAAAACATGCCTAACAGCGGAGTTAAATCTTACTGTTTTATTTTTAAATGTGTAATTTATGCAAACCTGCATTATGCAAAGATTGATTATAAACATAGAGATCACCACAAGGTTTTAAGTGGGAGTAAGGTTAACAGTTGTATGCTAGAAGTACATGCAAGAGTTAGCATGTCAAATATCTTCAGGGGATTCTGTGTAGTGCAATGTAAATGCACCACAACATCCCGTGTTAGGTAGACATCTCAAAGCACTGGTCCCTGGTACAGAGAACACACACAGATGATGCTCTTGTTGCGGGGTTATATGTAATTAGAATGTAATTGCACTATGCAAATTATGAGTTGATATGGCCAAGAATTACCAGTTGATCATTAACAAAAAAAAAAAAAAAATCTATGTGGTAGGAAAATATTTGGATCGTAAATACACAGATTTAGTATCTATGTTTTATCCTTTCATATCATATCACTAGAAGCCAATACAAGAAAATTATGGAAAAAAACTTACAGTTAAGACGTTTCAGATGTTATTTAAGAATGATTATAACTTAAACACCTGAAACCGCTTTTCTTTCTGTGTTTTATTCATGCTATTTTATGAATAGCAGACCTGCCTTTGCACTATGATTTGCTTTTGTATTTCTTGAGTGGGCTGGTATTTAATTTGGTTTGCACAAGCCGGAATGTTAAATTCTCATCAAGGTTACTGAGTATTTCATCTCCATTTTGTTAATCCTTTTGCTAACCTAAATCTAGTCTAGAATGCTGACACCAGAAGTTATCTCAAAATTCTAGCTGCTTATATGGTTTTCTGCATCAGTAAAGGCAGCTTGCTGCCAACAAAAACGACCCCTTAATGGAAATGCACACACACTTCCCTCAAAATTTATTAATTCTTCTGGAACTTCAACCTTTCATCCAACAAGAATAATAATTTCTGTATTTATCCGTCCTGCTTCACAGAAAAATTCCAAGTTGCTTTCCTTAAGCAAACAATGGAGGCTATACCTGAAAGCATGCGCTCCACCTCTGCTTTGTCAGAGGGCCCTTTTCCAACATTTTAGATCTCATTCAGACACCTGCAAAAGTAACACCTCAGAAAAAACCCAAACACAAATCCTTGAATTCAGTCATTAAATCCTCCAAGTGCGTGTGGAGCTCTATTACATACCTAAGAATATCATTTTCATCTTTCAAGGCTCTAGATTCTTCTGCCAAGGAGGTTAATTCATTGTTTCTATGCTGCAGTTCAATCAGCTGTTTTTCTAGATCTTCACAATGGACGCGATAATCATCTTTTGCAGCTTCAAGCCTACCAGAACAAAAAAGAACTCTGTTAAGAACTCATCGTTATCACACATTTTTCATTTAGTGATAGAACTACTAAAAATAACCAAGACCAAAGAAACCTATAGACTTAAGGAGCCAGGAAAATGGTACTGCAAGTATGGAATATTCTATTGTCCACCTTTTAAATCATAACGGATTGTACACTGCAAATGTACCATATAAGTATTGAAGGATTGTATGAAAAGTGATCCCCCCTACAGATCACAGGGAAAGAGAATAATATGTAGAAGAAATCAGGACAGTAAAGAGATACGGTGGGTTTGAGGGGCTTAGGGTTGCTTTTGTTTACACACAAATCACTCTGGCACTTATTTTCTGCCCTCCATCACCTTTTTCAAAGTGCAAAATGGCTACAATATGGCAATCATGAAGTAATACTTTCTACAACAAGGTTTCTTTTTAAAGGTAAAGACTTTTTTTTAAAATACATTTATACAGTACCAAGAAGCTTTTATTACAGAAGAAACTGAGACGGAAAATCCTGAAAGCGCACCCAAAATTCTCAGGATATATTTGACATGTCAAGTGAGAGACTGAGAGAACTCATTTCATACCTGAAGTTTTCTTCTTGAAGTTGTTCCAGCTGCAACTGTGCATGAAAATACTTTTTTGCAACCACAGTATTTGGATCATCAAGAGAGTCATCTAATTGCTCCAGCCTGTCATTCATAATCTCATTTTCCGACATCAAGCTGTTTTTTTCATCCTGGAGGGCAGCCACCTAGTGCAGATAAAACAGCATCACCAATTTAAGACCTGTCCAACTGGAAAGAGCTGGAGCAAGACAGCAGTACATCACCAAATTAGTTTATGAAAAAGGTTTGAGCGTTTAGAGAATTTAAAATGTAAATTACACAGCATACTTAAGCATACAGATGCTTTAGTGTACGACAGTTAAGAAGCACTAAAGGAAAAGTCCCTCTAAAAATAATAAGACATAATTTTTGTAACAAACCACGGCAAAGGCAGACAACGTGATATGGAGAGAGACTGATACTTTCATTAAAAAGGATACCATGGACGCCATACAAAAAGTAATTATATAATATAAACTGGTGTAAAGGTACTCTCCATCTTGCTTGTGCTTAACAGTAAGAAGCAGGATGGCTCTGGCTAGCACATTACCACAGTACTGCCGTGCGCTCAGCAGCGGATGGTAGCGCAAGAAGCGTTTTCAGGCGCCATAAGCTGGTAAGCACACACGCAACAAAAACCTAGGCAGCTTCATAGAGAGCATGCATTTTGTTTGCAACAGTCAAACAGGTTTGATATTGAAAGTGTTCACAGCTAAGCAAATGAGAATACAACACTTTGTTGGAACAGTAAGTATATTAACAGCCATAAAATGGGGAAGGATTAAGAGGATAGAACCTTCAAAGTTTTTCTAGTGAAAGCTGCTGTGTTAATTTAACGTCCTGTCAAACATAAGAGCATGTAGCATGTGTTAGTTAACTGGCATTTAAACAGGGACAATATGCTTTTTGGGTTATGTTTTCCTGAATCATAAAGAAAACCTACCTTTCTTATACTCTTGGAAAATATCAAGGAAGACTGAGACCTTATAAGTGAATTTATTAAGAATTAGTTTAAATGAGAAGCGTCAGTCAATATTACGGCTTCAAATCAAAAAATAAAAACATATCATGGTGACATTATTAGATTACGCATCAGATATAACCTAGAGTATGCAATATTAAGAAACAGTTTGTGATCATCACTTAAAAGTCTATCAGACAAATAGATGTAAAAAACAAATTAGTAATCTCCTACTTCACTAGGTGCTGGCTTTTAGGTTCACTCCTTTTTACATACCAAATGGCACTTTACAATATACATGCACACAAAGCACCTGTGAGTAAAGGGCATACCTGAGCCTTGCTCAGCGTAATACTTCCTGATCAAGGTTCAGCCACTCCTCAAACATGCACAACAATCACAAAGGAAAATAAAAACTATTGCACAACCCAGAGCAAGTTCTTCATCTTTTCTCGGTCCCTTTCTGTTATCTTTCTCGTCTTCTTTTCTACTATTTCAACATAATAGAATTGGTGTCAAAGTCAACACAAATTATGAAGAGACAGTTCAAAAACACACCACAGTATTAAAAATCTCCGGCGCCATTAACTCATGTGTTTGTACTTTTCCCTCAAACACCTTTCCGTCACCTGGTCCATGCTGTTACGAGCAACTGGCTTTATAATTTACTGAGAAATCTCAAGAAAGAAGTCTGTGGGAGATGGAAGAAAGCCTGAGACTGCTCTAATAAGTCTAAGACTCCTAATGGAAGCAGAAAATGTGAGTAAACGGCTATCTCAGCACCTCTAAAAGGGAGACCTTCTGAGCAGCGAACACACTTTCTGAAGTTTAACAACTGTCAACTGTGAATTCAGCCGCCAAATCAAGCCCCTTCCCCATTTACAAGAAACTGTTTTCTCCTGCAAATACTGCTCACAAGCATTTTTAGATCTCTGCTTTCACTAGGAAGCCTTATTACTGCCTCAAGAAAAAAGGAAATCAATTCAAGACTTAGACCTAACAAATGGATTTCCCCCCTTTTTTTCTTTAAAAAAAAAAGGGGATTGAAATGTAAGTTCCTGTTTCTTGTTATGAATACTATATCCATCAAGAAAAAAAAGTAGGGCTATTATCAGCACGGTTTGAAAACCCTAACAAGGGTCTGTTAGTTTCCATTCTCTTTAATTCCTGAAATATCCTCCATCTTTCAACTCTGTATGAGAAAAAATTAGTAACTTTTAAATAAATCTCACATTTTAGTCTATCATCAACTCCCATTGAAAACAGGATCATTTTCCTATGATTAAATCTGATTACTGATTATGTGAACTGGATGTTTTGGACACAGTTCAAAAGACTAGAGGAAGCAGTGACTTAAAATTAAATAGACAATTTTTAAAGCCACCATAACATTGCTTTGATGACAGTTGTTACTAAGGGTAAACGTAAAGCTAGCAAACCTAACAACCTTTGAGTTAACAGCTGACAGAGGACCTGAGCTTAGTTTCCTGACTGAAGTGTATTTCCAGCAATTGCATTCAGGAGTACAGGACTGCTTCCCCTTCCCTCCCCCCCCGCCCCAAGAATTCTCATACAACTAAGCAAATCCAAAATTCACTTTGCCCTTTAGAACTTCTGCATCTTAACAGCAGCACCACGACACATTAAAGAAATAAGCAACTTGCTGTTTCTTACCTGTAAATCCAGCTCTTGACATCTTTGTGCCAACTCTTCTTTTTCTGCTAGTGCTTCCTGAAGATCTTCCAAAGCTTTTTTAAGCTTTTAAAAAAATAAGACAGTCAATCATTCTGGCCCATATCCAAAGTACTCACATTTCTAGCTTCCAATTCATCTCAACTGTGTATACAACTGTTTAAGAAGGATTTTAGGTGCTCACATTGACACAGAAACCTGTATGTACTGTTAGATAAGGATCTCTGTTCATTTTACCCTCATTTTAAGTCAGTACTACATGTATTAAGTGAAGTATTGAATCTCAGAGTAATATCCAGGTTCCACACAACAGCTTAGGCTAAAAGTATAACAAAACCAAAACCAGGTATATGTAGTCACAATTTCAAAATGCCTGCCTGTTAAATCAATCACCCTTCACCTCAGAACAGAAATGCTGGTGCTTTATGGGCATTTACTTTTAAAAACATACAGACAACTTCATTTTATGTGCAGCACCTCTTTATTCAAAGGATGGCAAGATAACAACGTAGTGTTCAGACTTGAACTACAACAGCAACAAGTATTGCACAGTTACCTGTTGTTCCATGTCACCTGATGCATCACATGTGGAAGGACCTGTTACTTCCTTGCTCATGAGCTACAGAAAGAAGCCACAGTAAAAAGATGGCTAAGTATCTGTAAATTCATTGTATGCTAAGTAACAACTGTATTTTCCACATGTCCTTGTATCTCTTCAAAATATCAAAACAAACAAATAATAAAAAAAAACCTATTGTTTGTAAAGTATGTAAAGGAATCTAGATATGATGACAATTTCTACTCCACCCTCCTCCCCAGATTAACCAAGTTAGCAGTAACATCTTACTGGATGTATCTGTGATCTGTTGAAGTTATTGCCCCCCACTAGTCCAGCTAAAACAGAGTGAAGCAGAGGATGGGGTCTCATTCAATTAATTTACAGTTATTACACTTTGCGTCACATCAATTGCCATTAAGCAAACACTGGAAACATTAACATAGCTGTCTCAGATCTCTAGTACACAGATGTATACAGTACGTTCATCAGCAATTTTACATCTTATTTGAGAATTACAATTTGATTTATCAGAATACAACAAACAAGAGGACGATGACACCAGGAATGTCCTTCACTTAAATAGGAAAAAGAAATGTAACTTAGGACCTTCCTTAATGAAAAACTTCACCCCTTTTGCTGCCTTTTCTATCAGAAAACAAGTTAAAATGTGCCATTGGGCAGGTTAACTGACTTACAAGTATGTCTTCTTAATAAGTGTCATAAAGAATGTCATGCAGCTGAAACTTGCTTTCAATGCATTTTTTAAACTGTTGTCAACCAGATTAAAGCTAATTGTCCATATATAAGTTTCCGTTTTTAAGCAGTAATAGAAGACATTAAGTTGATTTGCCATGTGCAGATTTCAAACAGGTTATGGCCTTTGCTCTTTGTCAATGTGCCTTTCCCATATGCTTTCTTTCTTTGTTGTTTGTCTAAGCAATGAATGTTCATGAAATGTTCTTCCTTCCCCATTGCCTAAGATATAACTTATAATTCCTTTGGTGTCCAGTTTAAGTTAAAGGTTAATGTATATATTAGGGACCAGATGCACTAATAGATTGCCTTCAATTTTGCCTTTTTATAAGTCTTCAGAGTTTCGATGGAGAAGTGAATGAAGAAACCATACAGTGAATCAGACTTTAACCATATGTTCTTCAGGGCACTGAGTGTCACAGCACCAGCGTGGTGGGACCCTATTATTAAAATTAGTGTCTGGCATAAGTCTAGACTATAAAAATTCTGGAATAACCCCAACATTTAACTACTTAAAATGCAGCATGTCAATTGAGATTATGCCTCATCTTGGCAAAAAGAAAGGATGACTGACATGAAAAAGAAAAAGTTTTCCATGAAGAAAGATGTCTTCCCTTAAGGCAAGGGAACGCTTTTCAACAGTAACAGAGAGAACATTGCAAAGCATGACAGACAGGGAAAAAATTCCTGAAACAGGAGGTACTTTAAAATGCTCTGGTGAAAAGTAGAGCGTGACCAGCAGGTTGAAAGAGGTGATCCTGCCCCTCTACTCTACTCTCAGGAGACCTCACTTGGAATATTACGTGCAGTTCTGGTGTCCTCAACACAAAAAGGACATGGAACTGTCAGAATAACTCCAGAGGAGGGCCATGAGGATGATCAGGGGACTGGGGCACCTCCCATATGAAGACAGGATGAGATAGTTGGGGCTGTTCAGCCTGGAGAAGAGAAGGCTGCGTGGAGACCTCATAGCAGCCTTCCAGTATCTGAAGGTGGCTATAGGGATGCTGGGGAGTGACTCTTGATGAGGGACTGTAGTGAGAGGACAAGGGGTAACGGGTTCAAACTCAAACAGGGGAAGTTTAGATTATATATAAGGATGAAGTTCTTTACTGTGTGGGTGGTGAAGCACTGGAATGTGTTGCTCAGGGAAGTTGTGAATGCTCCATCCCTGGGGGTGTTCAAGGCCAGGTTGGACAGAGCCTTGGGTGATATGGTTTAGTATGAGGTATCCCTGCCCATGGCAGGGGGGTTGGAACTAGATGATCTTAAGGTCCTTTCCAACCTTAACTATTCTACAATTCTAAGAATGTAGCCTCTCAAATGGTTACAACTGCTTAACTACAGCACCAAGACAGATTATTTCAGAATCTGACTCCAGCACAAAGGATGGTTGGCAACAAGATATATTTCTTGTATGAAACAAGAAAACTTAAGCATTTACTGTCTCTCCAAGTTGCATGTTTGGGCATACAAAACTAAATCCAAGACCCTGCAGTTGGGGTCTGGGGCCCCTTAATCCTGATCCTTCCAGATAATTTAGGGAAGTACTTATACTCTTCCTTGACCTTTGCTTGGTTAAGGAATTCAGAAAGATAAACAAAGAGATACTGACTGTTTTTTTAGGCTACGAATTATTACTTACCTCTTGAATGGCAGTCATGACAACATGCTGAACAGATTCTTCAAGGGTCATGATATTTTGTATGTGTTCTGTGAAAAAGAATTTGTAGTGAGTCATGACGATGTTCATCCTCATGAATTAAGTGACAAGACATACTGTTTGAAGAGAGATCCAGGAGAAACTATTCTTCATAAAGCTTCTTCAAAACAGGTAGAGCTCGTTTTATTCAGAGCACTAGTGTTAGATGACATTATTATCCAGTAATATGGTAGATAAACATAAAAGATTATAATCTCTTAAATGAACAAATTAATACTATGCATAGTATACCAAGGAGGTTTTAAGTCATTTGTATTTACACGGTTGTTTTTCATACATTCATCTATGTATGTATGTATATAAGCTTTTCCAGAGAGTCAGCAAGCTTGCAATTGATATAATAAACAAAACTTCATGAAAAAAGGAATTGCTGGCATCTTCATTCCCAGTGCAGCCTGAGAGCTGACTGCCCAAACACTCTTTGATAAAGTCAGACAGGATGATAGAGTTGGGGCTGTTCAGCCTGGAGAAGAGAAGGCTGCGTGAAGACCTCATAGCAGCCTTCCAGT